>JAUBWS010088899.1:0-11756 GCA_032270445.1 Darlingtonia californica | reverse complement strand
GAAAGGGGTTGACGCAAAAGAAAATAACATTTAATGACTTCAACACTTCTCCTCCTGCCTTGCGCGAACCAACCCTAGATACGCTGCTGTCATCTTTACCAGAAAATCAGGGCTTTGTTAAAACATTGGATAGAAAGCAACCTAGAAGTAAGAGTGTAGTTTTTCTATTTTTCATTCCGAGCGGACCTCTCCCGTGTTATCTTTGACGACTTAAAGTTCTTTAACCCTAGTTAGGCTATAAAATCGTCCAAGGTGTAGTTCGCACTGGGTAAAGTATTTTTTTTTTTCCGCCGTAAGGTAAATAATCAATTCCAGTTTTTCGTTTTGTTACGTTTTGTAAATGGGAGCATACACTCCGTGTTTTCAAAATTTTGTAAATGATTTATTCTCTCATACAAAGATTTTTTTGTTTTCTGATACTAATTTTTTTTATTTTCTTCATATAATTGATGTTTTCTCAAATCTGATGACCAACCTATAAAATCTTATCCTTTTACATTTCTAAATTATGAAATTATGTTTGAAAAGGCTATTGTAGTTCGGAAGCTATAGAGATTTGAAAATGTATGTATATGCAATTTTTAGGCATGATTTTTTAGCACTCTTATTGAGGACTAGCTTCATACCAACTTTCACGTTGATATCATTATCCTATCCTGAGATATTGCCTGTGGGCCTACTAGCAAGTCAAAAAAGCCCAGGTAAGGTAGGGTTAAAAAATCAACAGAGCGTTTTTTTTATTCCACACACATTAAAACTAAAACAATTTGCTTCGTTATAAATGTTACAACATTTTTATTCTTGACCTCTTCAAAAATAAACTAGCAAGTAGCTTCCGCTATAAACGCGCCCGCAATGATACATTGCAAAATTTGCGACTTTGCGCCCATACCTGAGTACTTTGGCTAGGAAAGACAGAAAGAGCAAAACATGACGTCATTCTTTTTTTCTACTTATGTTTAAAGTTAAATGTAAATGTTAAAGTAAACACGAGAAAAAATAATGGGACCACAGCTGTTATCTCGGAAATTCAGTCGAGATTTTTTTCCAGTTTCTAAACAAAACGCCAGTATCAACACCAATATAACGGGCGGGGGCTTCTATTAAAAGTGTGTTTTTTATCTTCACGTTGGAAAATTTAATTTCCAATTGACAAAATTAAAAGATGACACTTAAACGACATATTGTGTAAATAAAAGATTATATATATACATGAAAATGAGACAATGCTAGAACTGCCACACGTGCAAAACTTAAGTCACGTGCGAAATGATGCTCCTGTTCTCTTTCGTTCTAGGTAGGGCCTAAATCGTATCTTTTAATCAATTGCATGATGAAACTTTGCCAGCATAAATAATTCATAAAGTACTTTTAATTATATATATTTATATTAGATTTTTTTGTTGTCATTTGCTTGTCAAGAATGACAATGAGGAGTTTTTGAAAAAATTGCTGACTTCAGCATGGAGAATTCAGAAATGGAGCAACCAAAAAGAAGATCTGATTCTTTAAGTGATATGACAATTTCAAATGAATTAAACCAATAAATCTGAATTGGCATTTTTAAGACTGAACAAGAAACTTAGCACAGTTACCTGGAGAGCAATAAGAAACAAAAACAATCATGTTACCTAAATAATTTCTGCCTGGCTTACCCACGAAAATATTTAAAAAGACTAATCAACTTAGCCATAAAGATTATTTTTTTATAAAGTACACGACAAAGAATTATTACTGAAATAATGGCGTTATTTTACTGCGCATGTATTTGAAAAATTCTAATTGGGACAAATACCTGTGGCACATTGATGTTTCTTTCAATGATTTATTACTGAAATAATAGGTTTTTTTACTGTGTATGTGTGTGAAAAATCCAAATTTGATTTGTCATCTTCAGTATAGTCATATAGTTCTTTGACTTATTATCGAAATAATAGCATTTTTTCTACCGCGCACATGCGCATGAAAAATTCTTATTGAACCCATCGTCTTCAACATATGTAGTCACATTTCTTTTTAAAGAATACAGTAAAGAGCCCATCATTCATATCCTTAAACCTGCCATGGAAAATCTTGCCAAAAGGATAGCTAAACGTATCAAGATTCCTGAACAATTCAAAAATTGTTCTAATGTTTCTGAAATTGACTTGAATGATCCAAAAAACTTCATTGATAACCAGGATATTTATCTAGGAATGGACGTTGACAAAGAGACTTAAAAAAAATATATAGATGAAGGAGATACACTTAAAAGCAATTCAAGGACTTCCACAATGCTGTTCATTATTATTTTAAGTCTGCACTTGAATACACCCAAGTTTTCTTTAAATTATATTTTAATCTGCAATGCTGTTTGGGTAAATGTACAAGACTGTCTCAATGCCAAATAGGGACAGGTCCAATACTTTTTTCATTTATTCCCAGGTGTAACTTCTGGTCATCACTGCAATTAGATGGAACATTATCTGGCATCTTGTCCATAAAAACCATGTTGAGTCCAGCACCCCCTGTTTTAAATAGAAACCTGATGAAGATGTCTTAAAAACAGCCAAAAAGGCAACTAACTGCTTTTTACAATGCTGAGCATAAAAATTAGAAGACAAGGTTCAATATTGAGAATTTCCAGTATTTCTGACACTGCCATCTTTAATTATTTTCATACTGAAGTCTATATCTTGCATTTCAGATTTTTTACTGCTGTCGTTTTAAAAAAAAAGTTAATAACGACAACACAAAAAGCTCTCTGACGGGTGAATGCATGCAACAAACAACAGCAAGAAACTATAAAACGGCAACAGGGAAATTGCTGTCTCTTTCATTTCTAAAGTGCACGGTTGTCAATTTTCTACTTTCTCTTCTTTCTCTTTCAGGCAAAGCAGCTTGAAATTCAATGCCTGTGGTTACTAAGATGGAGAGCTTTAGATTAAATTATTTTGCTGGAAAACCCAGGGATGGAGAGTCAAATCATCAGTCATATGATTGGGAAAGTACTTTTGCTTTTGCATAAAAGGCATTAGAGTGTAAATACAGAAAAAACGATCGGTCTTTCTGTGTCTGATAAAACTTCAACTTATTCACGAAAGTATTCAACTACGAGAATCAAAAATGGACAACAACCAACAACCAACAGGGTATAATTTTGACGTCAACGGAAAGCTTCTGAAAGAGCATGAATGCTCTATATGTCTACACCTAATAAGAAATGCTACGGAACTGCCTTGTTCTGATTTGATGTGTAGAGATTGTTTGGTTTATTATGAAGAAAAGGAGCTGGAACGAAATGAGTAAGATGTCTTTTCGCATGATAACTTTATGATTCAAAATCATAAAATACTTATTTGAATAACACTTTTTTAATTTCTTTTTGTGCTTTGGAAAGGTATCAGTTTTAAAGATGTTATGAACTTCAAAAGGTTATTAGGGAAAAGTCTTGCTTAACTCCTAAAACTCGCTCAACTTTTTGAATACTTCTAAACTTTCTTTAACAATTCTTGTATCTTAAACTTGAATTTCTGGACAGTAGAAATTTACAAACTAGTTAGTTTTGATGGGAAGAAAGTTCGTTTTATGGTCTTTTGGAGTTACTTCAGGACTTCAAAGGCATAATGGTGTTTTGGCTAAATATGATGTATACATACACGTATTCTGCCGTTTTACAAAACAACGTCTTAGAAGCATCTTGAAGACGTTTTAAGGTTATCTGAGTACCTTCAGAACTATTCTGTCAAGACCTTAAAGACCCACTGTATCATTTAGGACGTGCTTGTTTGACTTCGTAAACCTCTCCCGCCATTCCATAGTTTCGTAGGCTAATTGCAGACCTTAATGAACGCGCCTTGCGTACCTGCTTGCTAAACGATTTATGCTGTCTTTGCTACATTTCATTCATACATATCGAAATTTACAGATTTAAAGACGCTTTGACTGGTTATGATAATATTGCTAATTAATATTGCTTTTTTTTAGGAGTGCAGATTTTCGTTGTCCTCTCTGCCGAACGGTTTATGACAGAAGTCAGGTTAGTTTTATAATATCATTAAGTGTATGGGTTTGCTTCAAAAAAAAAATTATAAATAAAAATAAATAAATAAAACAAGGAAAAAATACGTAATTTAAAACAGACGCAACTCAAGTTGATGTGATTGGTGTAATCTTTGTACCTATGATATTTCCACGAACATGAATGTGACCATTATTAAAGTGAACATTTTAACCAATTCTGTGCTGAGAATTTTGGACATAGTCTATTTTTTGCCACTCCCAGGTACATCAGTTTTGGAGCTTCTAAGCCACTGCCCTTGGGTCATGGACCGTAAAACACTTTTAAAATGTTTGTCATCGGCACTTTAGTTGTTAAACACATGTCACTGACCTTCTGAAAAAATTATTTTTCTTGTCATTTTTATAGAAAAAGCAGGTGAGATCAACTGATAAAACCATTAGACAATCTCTTGAAGTTAAATGCAAAAACTGGAAATGCGGGTGTGGTTGGGTTGGCTGTATATCCAATTACGAGGTAAACAAATCTTACCATCTAGCAAGGTCCTATCCTATCTGTAAATAACACTTAGAATTGTTTTACATAAATTATCAGAACCAAGGAATAGCTGGATTATTTTTTTAACTGAAAATATCACATTGCAGAATGAGATTTTGTGAAACTGTTGCACTATGGACACAAAACGAGCTTGATAAGAAAAATTGTTTTACATAAATTATCAGAAATAAGGAATAACTGGATAATTGTTTAACTGAAAATATCACATTGTAGAATGAGATGACATCAAATCTACCTTTCTTCTCCTTTAAGGATCACCACAACAATGTATGCAAGTTCCTCATGGTAGAATGTCCACATATTGGTTGCATGGAGCATATACAGAGAAGACTAATCGAAAGACACCAAGAATCTTGTAAATATCGTATCGTACCTTGTGAACATTGTGAAGCAACCTTCCCGATGTGTCAACTTGGGGTAAAATTATTTTTATAATAACATTTATTTATTCATATATTTATTTATAATTTAATACAATTTAGAGGCATTACGTGTCTCTACGGATGGGAAAAACTCTTTACAAATGTGATCCATATCCTTTCCAGTCCTCATTAACGTTCTTCTTAAATTTTAAGAGTGGGTGACTTTACTTTTTCAAAAAAGAAAAAAAAAATAACACTGTTGTTGTTTCTGAAAGTTTAATCCGTGGTTTCACAGCTCAAAAATAAAACGATTTATTTTGCACTCCTCGAACATCCCTTAGGAAGTTTTGAAGTAGTTGTTGATCATGTCGTCACCTACAACCAAGAGCAAAATGAGGCTGATCAACAAAATCTTTTTTACTTCCATCAATGTTGCTTAATCATCTTGGTATTGATATTGGAACAAAAACAGGTCGTCAACATTGATTGAGGGCAGAAGTGCAGAATTGACCATAAAAATCTTCAGTTTTCATAAATTTTTGCTCCTGATCATATGAATTTTTTTGACTAAATTTGGATTCCAACAACAGATTTTGTTGATCAGTTGAAAAACCAATCTCGTCTTTATTATCTTTGTGATCCAGAATGGACCTTACTTTTCCCATGTTACACTCATGCTACAGTGTTACAGTAGAAAAACAGGGACATCTAGGCTTTTTTAGTACATGTTACACAATGTTACACATTTTTTATAAAAAATAATATTGTTCACCTTTATCAAAATAAATGCCATAACATGGTGTGACAGGCAGTAGACGTTTTGTTTTCAAGTGTAATATGGAGTGTAACATGGGTGTAACATGAAATGAAACCTCCCCAGTTTTGTATATATTTGAAAGTTTTAGCATATAGCCTTTCCAGACAATTAGGTTTTGCCAGTATATCTTTATGAAGTGTTTGAACTCTTTATAAATTCAAAACAACTTTCATGGATTTTTAAATTTTAAGACCAGTATAATTTTTTCTGTGGTAGAAGCAATTTAAAAACTTTGGTGCTGGAAATACAGTTGGAGAAGTAAAAATCCTATTTCTAAAAAATTATTATATTTTACTCCACGGGAAGTCCCTCTAACGGATTTTTTGAAAATTCAGAAAGGAGCAAAATATACGAGACTGATCAACAAAATCTGTCTTTTTTACTTCTTCCCTTCCATCAATGTTGCTTTATCGTCTTGGTATTGATATTAGAACAAAAACAGGTCGTTAACATTGATTGAGGGCGGAAGTGTAGAATTGACCATAAAAAGCTTCAGTTTCATACATTTTTGCCCTTGATTGTAGGGACAAATTTATTAGGAATTGTTACGTCATCATACGTGGTAGATATTTATACACCTCAACGATGTCTGCATCTGCGCGTCTGTATTCCAGCGTTAGTAATCGGATCTTCTTTAGCCTTTCTTAATATGGCAGATTTCTCAAGCCATAAACTTGGTTGCCCGTCTTTGGACCCGTTCAATGAATTTACCAACCTATATTTAGGATACGCTGCTTGTGATGGTTAAATTTTGTCAAATTTCTTTTGTTTGATCATATACTAAATGTAATGACATTTTGGTCAGTCTCAAAACCAGGTTGTGTGTTGTGGAAGGCACTCGTCAAGATTACTGAGTCACTAGTGATTTTAGTGAGGCAATACATATTAGCACGAAATGGCAAAGACTATACTAGGTCAGCGGATTTGACAAATGAAATATTTCATTTTTCATTGATCCTCAAGTTTAAGAAAAATTATTTCAAAAATTAGACCCTGTTTTCCAATAAACATCTTTTTTTTTCAATTTTGTTGTAGGATCATCACAAATCATGCCCTTCGTATCCTGTTTCTTGTCACAACTTTGGTTGTAAAGAAATAATTCAACGAAAACAGGTATGTTAATGCATTGGTATGTCATTTGGAACTAATAATAGCTGAATAGTTTGAGAATAGATCATCACGTTTTTATAATAAGCATAACATCTATTAGCGTATAAAGGCTGAGATTTCAGTCCAAAATTTTAGCAATCTTGGGATTGAAAAGGTCTTCGAAGGCACTGAATATACCAAATGAAAGAGCTTGGCTTTAGAAAAAATTTAAGCCTACAATCATAGAGCGGTGTCATTGTATATCTAGTGATAATTGAGTTTCAAAATATTAGCATGAGCTCACAATTCAATCATGCTTATAAAAAACGTGCATTTCCCCTAAAATGATAAAATTTCAACATGCGATGTTTATATTCTATGAACTTTTAAGATGCTTTAAGTTTTTAAGAGGACAGTAACCCTATAATTTGAAAAATTTACTATGATCATTATCATTATTTTTAGCTTTTTATAAAATTGTCTGATAAAAGTGAATAACTGTTCACCATTTTGTAATTTTTCACATACAGTAATTCCTCGAATAAACGCCCCCCCCCCCCTCGAATAAGCACCCACCCTATCATGAAAATTATTAAATAAGTGCCCCCCACCCCTTGAATAAGCACCTACCCTATCATGAAAATTATCAAATAAGTGCCCCAACCCCCTCGAATAAGCGTCCACTCTCAAATAAGAGACCTCCACTATAATAAACGGGCGCTTATTCGAAATTTTAGCCGTGTTTTTCAATTTAAATTTTTACGTTTTTTCCTGAAAAACTTTGACGTCTAGAAAAATTATCAAGCGCCCCCTCGAATACGCACCCCCTTTGAATAAGCGCCCGTGAGACTCAAAATCAAATATTCGAGGATATACGGTAGTATACCACGAATAACTATTTACTTTTATTGACAGATGCACAACCATTGCAAGAATGAATGTGAGCACCAAATGATTCCTTGTATCTATTATGAAGTTGGCTGTACTGTTCAGGTAAACTCTATTTGTCTGTACAGCGCGGAGATAATTGTAAAAAAAGACCCAATATTTTTCAGACAATTTTTTTTTTTTGCAAAATAATTTTCAAAAATCTTAGAAATAGAATAAAGCATTGGAATCATTTATCTTCTTCCTTACAACCAAAATCTATATACTTTTTGAAATTTGAGTTTTCTGTCACCTGGTACCAAAATACCAGACTGAAGTCAATTTTGAATCATTTGGAAGGTCTCAACGACAAGGAAATTTAAACAACTAAAATTTTAAACGACGCATTGTATTGTGACCGGCTATATTTTGCATTTCAGAAGGGTTAATTTACAAACTTAGTTTCACTTGATCTGCTACCAATTTATATATAGTTCCTCGCGATATCAAATTTGGCTTTTCTATTTGAAAGGTGTGTGTATTAATATGTAAAACTTTTTCTGAAATTTGGTACATGTATTCCTTGGATAAATACCCATCGGCGTTTTTCTCATTTTTTCAAAATTTTCACTTCTCGAAATTTTAGGTCCAATTCAGTCCAAGACCGTAAAAGGCAACTAGGATTGGTAGCAAAACTTTAAAGTCGCGAAATTTATACCTAAAGAATTTAAAAAAATACATACATTGTTTAACAAGAAAATAAAAAAAAGAGATATAAGTGTTTGAAATATTTTTATTGTTCTTCTTCTTTTAACGGTTAGAAATCATTGTTATTTTTAACCACCATTGTTAGTTATCTATCACTTATCGAGCGAATTACCGTTGTTATTACGTAAAAATTCAACGATCAAAACGATTATTTTGCCGTGATTTCCTACTTTTTACATTTTTATGAAAAATCTTTTTACTTGTACTCATGTAAACAGTCTCTTACTTGTACTGTATATATTGAGCACGCTTGTATTTTATGCACTGACGATGATTTTTTGATGGAAAAGCCAGGCGCGGATACAGAGGTGTAGCAAAATTTCAGGAGAAGAGTATTTAGTAGTTAAAAATTAATTTATCTCTTACATATTGACAATTCATAATGATAATTTAACAACTTGTCACTCTCCTCCTGTAATTTTGCTACACTTCTGTATCCTTGCCTGAAAGCTTCTGCTATTTCTTTTAAATAAAATAACTTGTCATTCTTATATTTTCTCAAACAAAAGTTTGGATATTTAACTTACATGTACTAAAATTGAGTCCAGCGCGGTGAGCGCGATACTTTAAAACGTTCACTGCCATGCTCTTTTCAAAAATGACAAAAAATGCATTTTGAAAAATTCCATTTTTTGAAAGTTTCAACGACTGTTACTTGGCTAACATTGCTCTAAAATTGACATATGCGTATACCAATCGACAGCTAATTCTCCATGGATGCCAGAAAAACATAAAGAAAGTCTTTTTGTTTAGAAGTTATCGCTGTTTGAAGTTGGTTCGGTATTCTGACCTCCACATGACGAATATACTTGTCATTGGCAGTGAACGTGTTAAGCAAATATATTACAAATAACTTTTTATATCTATCTAAGGAAAGAAAATTACCCTTCTCTTTGTTACAGCTACCACGCCATATAATGACAAGCCACCACCAAGAAGCAACGCAACATCATTCTTTTCTTCTCTTAAAAAGTCATGTTCATCTTTCCAAAAAGAACCAGGATTTAGAAAAGCAGTTAAAGAAGTCAAATGAAACCATTGAACAATTGCAAGAAACAGTTATAAAGCAAGGAGAATCTATTGAAAGACAGCAAGCTGAAATAACATGTTTAGAAGAACGGGCCGAAATCAACGAGTGCGAAGTTAGAATTAATGACAGGAACGTGAAGGAAAAATTAAACAATTTAGAAACGTTTGCTAAAAAGACTGCTGCTCTGTTTGAAATGATAAGCGAAATGGAACTTTCCAATCAATCATTACGTCTAAGTACACTCAATCAAAAAGATTACTATGGAAATGAAATTGTACAATTATCAGAAGCTCAAGTGAAAGAAAACGAAGATGAAAAAACCGATTGTTATTATTTAAAGTCTTTAGGAAAAGCTGTTAAAAGTTACCATGACACGTATTTTCCAAAAACGTTTAAAAAAAGAGTATGGAATGTTACTTGTCGATTGCAAAAGGATGGAATCCGTGTTAATGGTAACAATGTATATTGGAAAACTGACTCGTATCCATCCAAAAGTATCTATTTCAAAGTGTTTAGCAATTTCTTATTGTTTGAAGATGAGATGGAGAAAAATACAAAATGGAACCGTCGTTCAGTTTTTATTGCATCATATTTTGATAATACGGTGCAAAGCTATCATTTGGCTTTATTTTCAGGTCATGAAGTCAAAAATGTTTGGTTATTGCATAACACGGATGAAAAGAAAAGCACAAAGTTGACCATAAATGACAAAACAACAATAGACTTATATGAACACCTACATGGTAATAATTTTTTCGCATTTGAAATCAATTGTATAATTGAATGAAATAAATACTTACTATATATTATGAGTTATAGACTTGTACGAATTTAAACATAAGTTTTACGTACGATCAAGGCCCGTGTAATGATTTTGAAAGAAAACAAGAAATATTTGAGAAACTGCCAAGTTTATTATTTGAAGGTCTAATCTCTCTAAGAACGACCCGTTCAGAAACTTTTTTATGCAAAAGTTTAACTTTTTCCATTTGCTATCTGCATACAGTATTCATAAAATTTGCATTATTGCCGACCTGATGTCGGTAAATCGAACTGATTTAATGGTATAATTTAAATGGCAGGAACATCGTGGTAGCATGAACTCCATAAGCAAAACCAAAAATATTGAATTATTTTCATTCACAATGGGCTTCTTCAAAAATAATCCGTACCCCCACCGTTGAGGATATACATTTTTGGAGAGTCAACACCCGCTGGATTTTCGTTCTCATTTTCCTACCCCCTGAATTTCCGTCCTTTTTTCCAGACCCCCTGGATCTCCAACATTGCCCATATCCCCTGGATTTCCATTTTAATCATGACACCCCCTGGATTTCCATCCTTTTTATCATTAACCCCTGGATGTCAAACGTTGGCCGTACCCCCTGGATTCCTGTTGTTTTAAATAAAACACCCCTGGATTTCCGGCCTCATTTAACAGATCCCCTGGACGTCCATCCCGATCTTATTGACCCCCTGGACTTCCAAGCTAATTATTGCCCACCCCTGGATTTCCCTCCTTATTTAATATTAGCTCCCTGGATGTCCAACGTGCCCCATTTCCCCTGGATTACCGTTTTTATAATCACGACACACCCACTGGGTTTCTGGCATCACTTAACAGTCCCGTTCCCTGTTCATCAAGTAAGTACACCTTGAAATTTCTTGACTCATCTTAGCTAGCTGATTATTGGTTTTTTTCTTTTTCGTATGGATTCTTTTATTTTGTCTAGCTAGATCATTCAGTAGAAATGTTAGATTGACTTTATAGTATTGATGGCTTATAAACTAGCGTCTGTGACGTCATGGACCGAATGCAATGAGGTCCACGCAAACAACGAAGTTCGCTTTTTTCCTATGTAGCGCCCAGACACAAGGTTTACAAGCCATTTAGTACTTGGTAACCTAATTAAAATAAAGTAAATAGGACTTTATGGTTATTATCAAATCATAGTTTTGAGAGACTTCCTTCCTTTTCATTATAGCATCTTTTAGTGACTCGGTCACTACAGGTAAACAGCGCCCGCTCACGTGACCGAAATAAACCAATGAAACATCAGATATAAAGTAGACATTGAAACGCTGGGTACTAGTATTAATATAAGTATACCCTCAAATTTTGGTACTGTTTTGAAACCTTTAAGAACTTGTTTTTCATATATCAAAAGGCACCCTTTATTTATGGGAGGAATTTTTCTTCGAAAATATACTGTACGGGTATTTTTCCCGTAGTAGACTATGTGAAAGTAGAGGGAACATTCAACA
>JAUBWS010088877.1:0-11759 GCA_032270445.1 Darlingtonia californica | reverse complement strand
AATTGCTGGAGAAAGTTGAATAATTGAGATGCTTAATTACCTTTCTTTTTGATAGGGACAAATTATGTTTAGAAAAAATTTTGATGACATTAATTGAAAATCTCACATTTATATAGCTTGGTTTGTATTTAACTGTTTCTTGGTGGAGAGACATCAAAACATGCTCCCGAGCTTTGAAATCCAATTAGCTTTCGATGAAAATCAAGGCAAAACGAAACAAAAACCAGTAAAACAACGAAAAACCAATGAAAAACCTACTAAAACCATTTATAAAAATCAATAAAAGAAAATTAAAATTGGTGAAAACCAATGAAAATAAATGAGAACCAATGAAAACTTATAAAACTAATGGAAAAACAGAAAAGCAATGAAAAACAAAGAAAAACCAATACAAAGCAATAAAAACAAAATGACAGCTAATGAAAAAATGAAAAACCATAAAAAACAATGAAAAACATTGAAGAAACAATGATAAGCAATGTAAAAACCATGAAAAACAATGAAAAACAATGAAAAACAACGAAAAACAATGAAAAACAATGTAAAAACCATGAAAAACAATGAAAAACATTGAATAAAACCATGAAAAACAATGAAAAACAATGAAAAACAATGAAAAACATTGAAAAACAATGAAAAACAATGAAAAACATTGAAGAAACAATGATAAGCAATGAAAAAACCATGAAAAACCATGAAAAACAATAAAAAACAATGAAAAACATTAAAGAAACGCAACGAAATACCAAAAAAGAAGTCAATGAAAACATAATGAAAACAATTAACAAAAATGCAAAACAATGAAAGACAATGAAGAACAATGAAGATCAATGAAAAACAATCAAAAGCAATGAAAACAATGAAAGCAATGAATAGCAAGGAAAAAGAAATATAATCAATAAAAAGCCAATGGAAAACCAATGAAAAGCAATGAAAACTAATGAAAAACAGTGAAAAACAATTGAAAGCAAAGAAAACAATGAAAAGTGAAAGAAAAACAATGGAAAACCAAAGAAAAACAAAGAAAATCAATAAAAAACCAATGGAAAACCAATGAGAAGCAATGAAAACTAATGAAAAACAATGAAAAACAAATGAAACAATCAAAAGCAATGAACAATAATGAAAAGCAATTAAATATGAGGAAACCACTAAAAATCAATGAAAAACATGAAAAGCAAACGAAGCGTATAAAAACAATGCAAAGCATTAAAAAATTAATTAGAACCATTAGAAAAAAAATAAAATAACAATGAAAATATGAGAAAACCAATAAAAAGCAATGAAAACCATGAAAAGCAATGAAAAAAAACTTATGAAAAGCAATAAAAACTATTTCAAAACAATTGAAAAGCGATGAAAACCAATAAAAGACAATTGGACTTGGGCTCGATTGGAGACAAATAACAACAACCAGCAAAGACTAGTGTCGACACGACTATTGCGTGGGGCGGAGAACTCAGGAGTGTTATGGCGTGTCCAAAACTTACCGTAACTTTTGCACACCAATTCCAATCATCAAACAAACATGCTGTATAGCTTGAAATAAGCAAGCGCGGATCTAGAGGTACTGCAAAATTACAGGAGGAGTGTAAAAGCTCGTTAAAAAGTCACTATCTATTGTCATCATGTACTAGATAATGACTTTTAAATTACCTTTCGCTCTCCTCCTGTAATTTTGCAGTACCGCTACATCCTGATAAGCGTCAAACATTGGTAATATTGGATTTAAGTGTGCGGGAAGTTGAAAAATTGTGCCTTTCATGGGTTACTAGTGAAACAGTAAAAATCATGATAAGTTGTTTTTCCCAAAAAACACTGACGTTTTCAAAACATTTCAGATTCTATTGATTTGTTTGAAACTTCTTAATGGATAACACCTTAAGTAAATTGTATCATGCAACGTTGAGTTATAAAAGATTTTTAATCTATGACGTTATCAAATTGGCGGCAAAATAAAGGTTTTTCAAAAGTTTCTCGACATTGGAAAAATTTTCCGAATTGGTTAAGTCCATTCGTTATTCCCTAGTTAGCATGCTCAAATTTTGAACATCGATTGAACTTACAAATATAAGTGGAAGAGGTTCGCGATACGCACTTTCGTTTTCGCATTTTTAGGAACAGGCCGTAACTCGCTCGAGATTTTGTTCCTTACCTGGTGGTAACCATGCTGCTAAGTTTCATTGATTAAACCTTACCAGATAAAAAGTTATGGAGGGGGAAGGGAGCCGAGCTGTCCCCTCTGCTAGTTTTAAGGAGCCCTAAAAAGCCTAGTAGAAACACAGTTAAACTCAACGAATACAAGAAACCGTGAACTTAAATCCAATTTTATCCACATAAAATAGTGGCTTAATGTGGAAATTTATTTCAATAGTTGCAAATTTGGAGAAACGCATCAGCTTTTGCATTTGTGGTTTTGAAGTTCAAATCCAGTCATACTTGATACTTCATTTCAGCTAAAATCTATAGCTGATGATTGTCGAAAGACATGAAACTATAGCACTATTAAAATAAGAAGTTTTTTCCTCTGAAATGCAAATATTGCTTTTTAAAAAAAATAAATAACGAGCACTCCGTTTCAATTAAAGAAAAAATTGTGATTGGTATACCTTGAATTCCGTACGTCAAATTGAATTGTTTGACCTTATCATGGGCTCTAAGGAGAAGTATCTCACGGTCAGTACATTTTGCTAGAAAATTTTCCATCTTTGAAACTTTGCTGGTTCAACTTTACCAATGATTGCCGATGACTAACCTGTCGTGGTCGTGGTAAATATTGCAAATAATTGTGTTTGTGATATACTGGATATTTCTTTCTTGTTTAAGATTTTAACAAGCCCCTTGCTACTTGTTTCATTGAGCTGTTTTTCTAGCTGAAATTAAAACATCAGGCCTTATGTTATAGTTATGTATGAGAGTTTTTTGAGATTATGGGATGTTTTTGAGATTTATGGGATGTTTTTGGTGTTTGTGAGATTTTTTAGGATTTATTGGATTATTTTAGGATTTATTAGACAGGTGTGCAAGATTTTCTTTTTAGCGATTTCCCCCTCGCGGGAAATCACAACAAATCATCGATACCAAAAGACAAGAACTCTTAAATCACAAGTAATTACGACCAAAATAAGAAATTATATACGCTTAGAGATTTGAGAAATTGACCTTTTCCAAAGAAAGTTTCGCATCTAAAAAGGGATTTCAAACGTTTCTGAAAAGAGTACGTAAGGCAGCTTTTTCTCTGAGCAGAATCTCTACCGAAACTTTTCCGCTGAGTAAAATAAAGGTTCACCAATTCTCAATTCTACCTTTAATCGGCAAGCATTATTATTATATCCCAAAATTCTCCAGTAGTATTACGCCATATTGTTGCTCATTCAACCTCATGCAGATCAAGTTTTCTGAGGCATAGAAGAGGATCAAAAAATCTCGTACACTTAAAACAAATGACAAAAAATCACTAAAAAGTCCAAATTCAGAAAAATGTTACAAAAAAAATCACAAAAGAAAAATTAGTATTCGAACTTCTTTTCATTGCAAATTTTCTCAAAAATGATAGAATGTCACTGTGTTCTGTAACACTTTCCTTCCTTCTAAGATACTTGAAACGACAATTTTGAACGAAGACTTTGTGGCTTTGATCAGATTTAACTTTGGCTTAGTAATGTTATCAACCTTACAATATGTAATGAAACTCAGCTTGATTTGATACCATTGATAAACAACAAAGTCAGCACAATAAAGTATTACGGACATAGACGTAGACACAATCTCGCTTTTCTAAGGCTACTGCTACCAACTGAGCTACCGTTCCATGGTAACTCATGACTCATGACGTGACAAACATTGTTAGCGTTGAGACTGTGCAGCGAGTTATTCAACTCGGTCGGTGAGGGTGTGTCGAAATCCATCGTTCACGACATCCCTTGAACCTACACTGCTACAATCTTTAAACATTGGAATACATATCACAGTCGTAACATAAAACTTTTGAACCAGCCCATCCCTAATGTGCAATTCGATCGATCCATTGCCAGTTGATGTGAAAAAGAGAGCTATAAAAAAGCTTAAAAATAAAAAAGCAGCAGGGAAAGATCAAGTTGTTATATTCTTAAAGAAGGAAGAATTGCTATTATCAGTGCACTTAAATATCTACTGAACAAATGCTGGAACAATCAAAACATTCCAAAAAATGGAGTAAGGGAGTAATTATAAAACTTTCGAAAAATGAAAATATATCTGACTGCAACAATTGGAGAGGGATAACACTTCTCTCGGTCCCTGGAAAGGTATTCTGTATCATCCACCTGAACAGACTTCGCAAGAGCATTTTGATAGTTCACCAGGAGAAGGACAAGCAGTTTTCCGTCCTAATCGTTCATGTATTGAGCAGAGATTCACCCTAAGTAATATAACAAAATAATTGCATTGAATTTCAAAAGCACCTAGCAATAAATTCTGCGGACTTTAAAAAAAAGCTTTTGACAGTGTGCATCGGGACTCAATATGGAAAATTCTCGGACTGTATATGGTACTCAGATCAAATTCATTGAACTGTTTAAAAGCTTATACAAAAATTCATTATGCTGTGTAAGAACTGAATCAGGACTTACCGATCTCTCCGCATCCTCACTGGAGTCCGTCAAGGTTGCATTTTGTCATCCATGTCATTCATCATTGTCTTGGACTTCATAATGCGTAGAACGACTAAGTACTGGAAACAGGAATGGACTAGAATAGAAGGACAACTAGCATATCTCAGATTTGGACTTTGCAAACGACATAGCACTCTTGTCCGAAACAAGTATGCAACAAATCATGTCAAAACCTGCTAGCGAGGCCGAGAAAATGAGTTTACGAATCAACTGTGATGATACCATGGTCATGCAGTTGGATCAATCTTACAGTCGATAACTATCGGTACACGAGCCCTAAGTACGCAAAGAAGTCGAAATAGCTTGATATAAGATGCAGACTCGCCAAAGGTGCCGCAGTTTTTAACAAACGTTTTACTTGTCACATACTACGTCTTCCTGATAGCTACCATGCAAAAACAGCAATGATACAGTCCCCTCGGCACGGAAAACGAAGAAGAGAACGCCCAAAAAACACGTGGCGTAAGACTTTCAAAGAAGATCTGTAGGAGGACCGAACCACATGGTCTGATAGAAAGAGTAGCTACTGATAGACATCTTTGGAGAAATCCTGTTGCATCCCTGAAGGCTAGAAGTACATTTGCAATATGCAATGAAATCCATAGCTCATTTTGATGCCATGGAACTATATCTTACCGGAACTGGAAATAGTTAATCAAGATGCTTTTAGGAAAGATTTATTCAACTCCTTAATTTTTATTTCTACCCTTGGCGAATTATAGCGCACCAGAAACGCCAAAAGTATGTTTTGATTTTGGCGTCACATGTAAAATTGATGATGTCAGCAGATTTGATTTAATGATATGTGACTATTGTCAAAGTTTCATGTCAATATCTTAAGTCTATTAAGTTATGAGCTGTTTAAATTTTACTAAATTTACAGTAAAATAAGTTACATTATCTCACCTTGGGTTCAATAATTGAGCATGATTATATAAGTAAATAAGATAAACATCTTAAATTGTATGAGAATCTTACCCATAGAATTTTTTTAATATTCAATTACTTTCAAGTGTGTAGAATTTTTCGTTTGTGAGATATCAACACTGATGTAAGACCGCGAGTATACTAGCCCCCCCCCCCCCCCCCAGTCCTGGTAGGGTTAAACCTATATTCAACCAGAAATGATAACTACCTTATCGGCCCTTTATTAAAGCCGGTCCTTTTTAAAGCCAGCCCTTATGTCGCCACTCCCGAATTTCAGCATAAAGCCATATAGGGCCGTGTTTTACACCAATTGCAGAAATGAAAAGGAAAAAAGTTTATTTTTCATTATTTTTTACAAAAAAACTTTTAAAATCTGTCTACGACAAAATTTATTACTTCGTTTTTCATCATAGAATGTGCATAGTTATCATATAATGATAATTTCGTTTTTCGTTTTTCTTCAAACAAACGAGCCTTTACACTGTTTACAAGAAAAACATGGTACAAAACTAACGCCACTTTTCGTGAAAATTACCAAACTTTTGACCCTAATAACGCCGTCCCTTTTAACGCTGGAAGCCAAAAACTACCGCCATTTAGGGCCGGCGTAAAAAGGGCCGATAAGGTATTCCTGAAGGAAAAATTCTTCTTTTTAATAATAGCAGCATCATAACTGACGAGTCAGAGGTCTCTACGATTTTTAACTAATTCATAAATAGTATTACTGACACCTGACACCTACCTAATAAAATATCTAAGATCGAATTAAGTAACCTTGATCCTGTATCTTCTTCCATTGCTTTATTTGTGACGGTCTATGGGAAAAGGGGACTTGGTGATTTTTACCGTGATTATATTCCACCCGCTGGCCCAATCACTAAAAAAAACTGCGTGTTGATTAAATACCATAGAAGCGACCTCCTTGGAGGACCTCCGCAGACGTTTTTCATGATTTTGAGAGGTTAACAAGTAAATTATGGTTGGCTTTATGTCCCCTTTTCCCATAGACCGTCACATTTAGGTCTCATCAATCTATCTTGAATGTCAAAGAAAGTTTGGAAAGTCATCAACATGCGAATTTAAAGCTACTACAGAGAATTAACCCTTAAACGTCTGAGACTTGTTTCAAGTCGCTACCCCTATATTCTATATACCAAAATGACACTCTCGATGAGAAGGAGAAAAGTACAAAAATTGAACATAAAAATTGAAAATTGCCTAATTTTCGACGTTTTTCTTAATATTTTGAAGATAATCAATAGCTATACTCCCAAACAATGGCTTAAAATAACCCAATCGTGCATAATTTGTTTTGCTGCTTATTTGAAGATGAAAGCACTTATGGTTATTGAAATTTTCCAACTTTCTCAATGTACATATATGTGACCACCAGGCGTTAGAGAATTAATGATCAAGAAAATTATAGCTCTAAAAAAAACTAGGTTAAAGGTCAGTGGAGATATTTCTGTTGGGCCAACTGACATTTTGGATGTGCTGGATGTCTAACAGAGCTGTTTGATAATTTCTTACTTGAATTTTGCTCATTTGAGATTAATTCGTTCTCTTAACTGATGTCTTAGCCAATAAGATTCGAGTAAATTTGTACAATTTACGATCAAAGAAAGTATTTATATAATCTAAACATATGAGAACCATTCCTGAAGAAACCATTAGCTGCAATCGGTTCATACAATTTTCTCCAAAATCTGTTTGACGGAAAAGAATTTGAAACCTTCTGGGGGTAATTATACAATAAAAACGGTAATCAGGCGCGAATACAGAGGTGTAGCAAGATTTCAGGAGGTGAGTGACAAGTTCTTAAAATGTCATTATGTATTGTCAGTGTGTAAGGAATAATTACTATTCTCAGGTCACTTATAACGCGAGGATCCAAAGCACGGGAAAATTTCGCAATCGGTTGATCAATGGTATTTTCTAACGCGTTTTAATAAGCAACAAAAGAAAGTCCAGTAAACATTCTTTTTTATAATAGTAAACAAGCGAAGAGTTGTTTAAATAAACAAAATTCATAAAACTTCTTATAACAAAGAAATCTATTATTCAGCAAAAATAGCTAAACATCTGTTGTTCAAATTCTTTTAACAAACTTCGACAAATTACCCGCGTTTCATTGAAAAATACGTCAAAATGAAACCATTTTAAAATGCACCTTCTTGCATACATTTAAGAAATATTCATTTTAGCGATTCTAACTCTTCATATTTCAGTAAATTATAGAATTGCCGTACCTAATATTTTACGACCTTTCATTCTTCGTAAATCAATCCGACATTTTTACGTCGAAAATAAAAAGACCGATAAAAGACGTATATCTTAATTAAAATTTTTGGTACATCAATTTTCTGAAAAGCCAATATAAAAAATACATAATTTCAAATATTTCAACTGTAAACTATTTTTCTTTAAAGGTGCACTTGAAACAGTGAAATTTGGCACACGTTATAAGTGACTCGAGTTTAATGAACAATCACTCTCCATCTACCCCTCTGCATCTGGGCGTGGTAATGTCTGCGTAAACTCATCGGTCATCTAAACGCAATGTGAAAAATCAAAGAAATTTGGCATGACTTTCTGTCAAATACTGGAGTATTGCTACATCGGTAGTCTCAATAGAAAAACTGTTGGACGGAGTCTGGAAAACGAAAATAGGATGGGGTCAGTTTAAGACATGGGGTACCCAAAAAAATTAAAGGCCAGACCGAATTACACTATAGACAAACTCTATAGGCTCTCTTTCTCGTGTTTTGTTATAAAAAAACATTCAAGAGGATTTGGGAACAAGCTTTCAAATTGACTTGCTAAATTTTACCAGAGTTTATATGGTCCTGTCCCAATAAACGACAAATGAACGCAAATGTCTTCAAATTCTCACATGTTTCAGTACCAGATGTGAAACTTCAACTCAAAAAGCTGAAAAGTAAACTACAAAATTGGACTCAAGTGACTCCGTAGATATTCATTTTGTATCCACGTGTAGTAAAGGCATCATACCAATATTATGAGAAAAAATTTAAATCTTTAATAAACGTTTTAGTTTACCACTTTATATATATATATATTTTGATTGACAAAAGTAATTTTTTGTTTTTCTTCCATGATATGGCACTTATGCAATTTTAAAGATATATATTTTCAATCCATTTGTATCTTTTCAATGGAAAAAAATTTTAAATGAAATAGTTTCCATACACGTTGTAGTTTCGAAATATAAAAATCTTGTTTATCAAAAAATGAAATAACAGCAAAAAAATACAGTATGGATGTTCGAATTGACGATGTCATCAGCATAAAACTATTGAAAGAGGTTCCAAGGGTCCTGTTTAACATTTTATTTGAAAAATGGTCTTAAAAGTATCACTTATTTCGAATACGGATTGTCCTGATATTATTGACCCATGGACGTAAATATACATGGCTTGACATCCTTTCAAAACATATCTTTCCCTCATTACCTTTCATCCTCCCAAGGGAGCTATAATTAAGGTGAAAAACCCTTTCCTTTTGTTAATCATTATCAACATATCGGGTCGTGCATCATCGATATCTTTTGAATATATTCCTTATGTGCATAATTGCGTACTTGTAATTACTTTGCAGGAGTATCGAAAAGGGAAGCCTCATTCAATGGAGGCGATATACCCCTCAATAATAGAATGACAAGTATAGAATGACACTCATGCCAATCGGCAGTTAAACCAGGCGCGGATCTAGCGGTACTGCAAAATTACAGAAATAAAATCGGGGGGGGGGGGGGGGATTTTCAAAAATTAAGGATCATTTGGTACTCTAGAGTACTTATATTTTGTGAAAAATAGTCAAACCAATTTACGTTAGAATTATTTACACGGTACAAAGAAATGGTACATGTCAAAAGAAAATACTTATTTTGCTCAAATACAGCATTATAAGGGATACCCCAAAACCTACCCAATTGGGGTACCCCATATTTTAAACTGACCCAATATAATGAGTAAACGTTAGGTTTTTACCCATTCAGATCTTCTTTTCTCACGAGGGATACTTTCACTATATGTGACGGTCTATGGGAAAAGGGGAGATGAAGCCACTATTCATTTACTTTTGCATGTCGCTTAAATAGAAATGACCTCCTCCGTAGACGTTTTTTAAAGATTTTGAGAGGTAAACAAATAAATTATGGGTGGCTTTATGCCCCCGTTTCCCATTGACCGTCACATATCAATATTTCTGTCTATTAAGACAGCAGCACCGATATGAACACATATATAGTGAATTCCAAAATCTATTGAATGGCATAGGGAATTTTTAAACCTTCTGATGAGGTATGTATGTAATAATAAATGCATTTTCAAAATAAGCAGCCTGTTCTATTCACAATCAAAACAAATCACCTCCAAAGGTAATTACAAAAAAATTACAGGAGGAGAGTGATAAATTATTAAATAGTCATTATCGTCATCAAAACGTAGATAATGACTATTTAATAGCTTATCACTCTCCTCCTAAAATTTAGCGACAGTTCTAGATCCGCGCCTGCTTTCTTATCCTTCTTAGAAAAACAACATATTTTGAATTTCAAACTTTTTGTGCTTTGCAACACACAATTCAAAATATCATCTTCGGCCTTAAAGAAAAAATGGTTATGGAATCGAGAGTGAATTTCAAGGTAAAATCTGAACTTAATATAAACTTAATATACTGGCAAAACAAATTTATTGATTCACGCAAAGAAAAAGATTGTACTAAAGAAAGATGGTGGTGTTTTTCCCCATGACGTTTTGATTTTGATTTTCTTCGGAAAACATATGAAGAAAAAGGGAAATCTGATGTTAAAGATAAAGTCACCTGATAATCAATAAGTGATATATTCGCCATGATATGATATGTAAAAGAATATATTTATTTTATTTTATTTACGAAGCTTTTCGGCTTGCGCCATCATCAGGTATATAAAGTCACCTAACTGTTGAATTATTTAGTTAATTGGGAATCTACTCGAGAAAAAATATATATTTAATGACCATTTATGGAACAAAATCAGTATTTAAACACGTCACGTGAATTTGCCTACTTTGAGTCACAATAGCGACCAGTAACTTAGTAGTCCAGTAGCTATTGGGAGTTGGAAGTAGAATCCCAATAAGTTAATCAAGCAAAAGAGTTGTACTGGACCATTTGTATGCACAAAAACGGAAGCATTTAAAGTTGAGTTTGAACAGGAATTTTCAGAAACAGAAAAAATTATCATTTTTTCATGTTGTTAAAACTGAAAATTAACTAACCTCTAGAATGCTCTCAAAAACTATATAAAAGGCACTTACAAACTAGTTACTATTTCCTTATTGCTTGGGTTGGAAAATGCTGGGGTTTGAACATTTTCCTGGGGCTCGTTTCCTTCATTTTTTTTGCCTGATAACTCATTAACGAAAAATATCGGGTATATCCTTTTAAGCTCTTCTAGTCAGTTTTGTAAGAGCTTTCCAATTGTAAATCTGGTCTTGCTTTTTTACTTTTTACTATTCAAGTCTCACGCAAAATTTCAAAGTTGCCATAACAACTGAAATTAGTAAAATTGTTGTGTCCAGTAAAAAGAATCTGATTCCGGTCATCCAAGAGGACATTTCTAGCTAATTTTTACACCCTTACCAAAACTGCAAGCAAATGGCATTTTTGCTCCCAATAGCTACTGGACTATAAAGGTGAATACTGAATGTGAATGGGGAAACATGAAATCTGTGACGTAGATTTTAGTTCTTTTTTTCTTCCTTTGTTTTTTTTCCTTTCTTCATTCATGTTTATGTAAAATAGTAAATTTTAATAATAGACGAAGGAAAATCCGAAACGCGTGGGTTTTGTTGATCTATGACGCTTTTTTCGTTTTGTTTTGCTTTTTTCATTCATATTTATGTATACAATATAGTAATTTGTAATAATCTTAGAAAAAATCCGTAGCATGCACCCAAAGCCTCGTACAGTACATTTTTCTTATGTCTTTTAAACGTCCGAATGACGCCAAGTGAGTAACCAACAGTTCATTTGTCAGGCATGTGATTTAATGTGGCCATAGTTAACTGTGATACAGTGTGTTTCAAAAAAACTCTCCATCGTTAAAAAGATAATGAGTTCTTCATCGCCTATTTTTCAATTTTCTCTTCACCTATTCTTCATTTTTTTTCAAAA
>JAUBWS010088866.1:0-11759 GCA_032270445.1 Darlingtonia californica | reverse complement strand
ATTGATCTTTTCTTTTTCCTTCAAAACAAGAAGATAAAAAGAAAAACAAACGTGCAGCGGTGGCGACAGGCTGCGATTACATTTTGTTGTTCAAGTTACTAGGAATTTCATTCACTAGTACACGGAATCAAAACAAATCACACGAATTTGTATTCAAAATGGCGGGCACTCAAGAAGAAAAGTTCAAGGATTTTATGAAAGATGTAAGGATTTCCACTTTATTTCATTTTTTGTTTTTGTGCATTCCTCTTTAAATGATAAGAATTTCTGTTAATATCTCATAAAAACTGTTTTAGAAATTACACATTTTATAAACCTTGAATTCATTTTGAAACCAAGTCCAAGAATTTTGTTTTTAGCTTTTTGTTTTTGTTTTCAAACATGCACTGCACATTTACTGACTTACTTAAGTAGCCTCTAATGCTGACTTTCAGTGCATAGGGTCACTACAAGCTGTTTCCATTTTGGTAGTGTTTGGCTTTGTACACCGCGGGGTTAAAGATAATGTTTTTTATATATAACACATACACACTACTCGTATGCTGGCATCATGGCATACTTACTATAAAAACCAGACCTGGACTTGACCTGAACCCTGAGAAAAACCAGACCCTGGACCCTGACCTGAAAAAACCAGAACCTGGACCCTTGAGAAAACTGGACCCTGGACCCTCAAGAAAAACCAGACCCTGGAACCTCAAGAAAAACCGGATCCTGGATGGACACTCAAGAAAAACCAGACCCTTCTTTTTATTTAGGGCAATTTTGACCAAATAAGAGACGCTGAATCTAAATTTTATGCTTTTTTTTGGTGATTTGATCAAAATGACCTTTTTTGAATGTACTTTAATTTCTGATTTTAAGAGATTGCCAGGTTATCATATACTCGTTCACAGGGCCCCCTTATGCCTGGGAAAAGTGCTCAAAATTTTGATAGATGTCAGGGAAAATCGCCTTAATTTTTGTCAATAAGTCAGGGAAATTTTTTCTTTAATGATTGTCTTAACCTTGAATAAGATGGATGCAAAAAAGCTCAACTCCATGTGGGAGTAGTTTCATGGCTATTTTAGGAAGACAAAATAGAGAGGCATTGTTTTTCTTAAATATGTGCAATCTTCAAAGGTAAAAACAGTAATTAAAAATGTAAACGAAGTAATTATATATCTGAAATTACGTAACACTGTTTCTAAAAAGATTCAACACATTAAAAGAAATTTGTTCATTTAGCGGTGGTTTCAAGAGGCCAATACGACGCTTCCAGGTTTTTACCAATTTTTGATAAAGTTTCATTTTTTCGCAAAAGGGCACTTCTCTTATGCACTTTCTCACTTCTCTCTTCTAGAAGTACTTTGACTTTTATCTTTTTTTAACCTTATAATTATCTTATCTTCCTGATAATTTACTCCCAATGTCGATTAAAATGCTTTGCGTTTTGCGTTTTTCCACTTTATCCTTACTCCAAGATTGGCCTATGTCCATAAGAGACCTTCCAACACGATGATGTTTACATTATTAACCTGTTTTCCATTGTTGCTTTCCTATCCACTTGCTTACTATTTACACCTGGTATCCCATCTGCTTCTGAATTGACCACATTCTTTTTTCCTTCTGTATGCAGAGTATATATATATATGAAATATCTAGTATATATTCTAATTTCTACATTGTTTGTCAAAGGAGGATGCTCCATTTTTGAATTAAAAATGTAGTTAGAAAAAGTGAATTGAAACAATTTTGGAAAACGTTAAGTCAGTGAACAAAATTCTCCTTATTTTTTCAATTTAAAGAGCACCAAGACTTTATAAAAATAGTATGTAAACTGTAATTTGATTAGCTATGAAGAAACCCATATATCCCGAACTATAGATTTAAGTATGAATCTATTTTATTTTCGTTTTGCACGCTGAAGAAATATATTTTATTCACCTACTGAATTTCTCAACTTTTTAGGTCAAAGACATTGAGAAACGAGATGAAGTTTTAACTAGCGATCAACAAATTGAAAGGCTTACAAAACCTGGATCTAAATATCTAAATCTCAATCCATACGAGGTTTGTCAAAATTTCTTTTTTCTTTTTTATATATACCATTAAAATCGAATGGTGGTGAGGGAAATTTAGGATAAATCTCTGGTTAATTTCATAAAAGACAGTATGTGATTACTCACACGTAAGATGAAACACAAACTTTCCTAAGATGACCTTGACAATA
The DNA here is from genome assembly GCA_032270445.1 of Darlingtonia californica. NCBI lineage: Eukaryota > Viridiplantae > Streptophyta > Magnoliopsida > Ericales > Sarraceniaceae > Darlingtonia > Darlingtonia californica. Next base: position 9,547 of record JAUBWS010088866.1, on the reverse strand, counting down.
GTTTGCCTTGTAGGAAATATCAAATCAACTGAAAATTTCCAGAATTTGATGTTTTTTCCAGTTTTTTTTAATTTGATATTGGTTAAACTTTATTCTAGGTTCTTCAAATAAGCCCAGATGCATCAGAAGAAGAGATGAAGAAAACCTTTAGAAAGGTAATCTATGTTTTTGAAAATATCATTGTTGATTGTGTCATTTATTCAGTTTTATAAGTTGCTTACTTAAAACTAGCGTTTTTTTAATTTGAAAAAAGGGCTTGATTATAACGTTTGAATACACTAATAAACTTATTATACCTTTGATTTTAGCTTTCAATATTGGTTCATCCTGATAAAAATCCAGATGATATAGAGAGAGCTCAGAAAGCATTTGATTGTAAGAAAATATCTCAAAGAACATAAAAGTTTTTTTTAAAGTTTGCCACAGAAAATTTGAAGATATTCAATTCAATCTGAAAATTCAATCATCAAAATCATTTCAGTATAAAGTACAAATCATAACTAGATAAACATTTAGTTTTAAATAAAATAAAATTGACTTTTAAAAGAAATATTTTATGAAAATATTTTATGATTTATATTCTTTTGTCTTCAATCAGTTTTTTCTGATTTATGAAAGTATCTGATTTTCTTCTTTATTTTTAAAAATGAAACTGCTTCATCTTCGGTTTTTTTTCTGAAATAGTCTGGATTCTTTATCGTGTTTGCAACCTCTGTATATTTTGTTTTATATTTTCGTAGCATTAAAATCAGCAAAAGAAACACTATTAGATGCAGACCAAGTGAAAAGATTAAAGCTTTTATTAGAAGAAGCAGAGGCGTTACTACAAAAAAATGTACGTAATGTAACTTTTGCGGACGTTTTTCGAGCGATGATGTAGAAGTGTTTGTTTTGATATGTTTTTTCAAGCTTCCGAACTCCTTTTATTTGGATTGACTTTAAAAAAGAATATATACAAACTTGCCAAGTTGATTCATCTAGTTTGATTATATAACCCTGGCATGAAAGTTGAACATTTTTGAAATCATTCCAAAAATTTTTGTTATTACTGAAAATAAAATTAACTTTCAGAACTCGTAGGTCCATATATGATCATTTGTATTTTATGAGCCGTTCTGCATAACACCAGGCCTGAAATTGTAATAAAGAGAACTCAATCTTGAAAATATGTTGTGATTTTATAGTTAAACGAAAAACGAAAAGAAGCCAAAAAGTTTAGCCCACTTGCAACTATACAAGAAGACGATAGTCCAGACGCGGTAAGACATCACAAATTAAATTTGTTATTGTTTTGTTTGTTGTTGAATTACATAAACAGAGTACGAATTAACGACTCGCACTTCGCAAAATGCGAACCTATTTTAAGTTTCAGCAAAGCTTCATCCAAGAAAAACAGCAAAAAGGCGAAGCTGAATGTTTGTTCTTTCTTCAAAATTTACTCAGCAACAATTTTTAAGCAAAACAAAGTTCTTTAAAAGCATTAAAAGTCTATAAATAACGTTAATTAAGATCGAAAACTCTTTAATTTTCCTTCGCAAATTCACTGAAATGCTTCGCAAAACCCAAAAGAATTTTCTTTTTTTTGCGAAGCTATATATCTTCTCTAATTCGGACCCTGATAAAGTAGAAATCTCAAGTTACTGAAAACATTTAACTCTTTTCTTCACAGTCAATTTAAACTTAAAATTCAAATTACCCCCTCCTGGTTAACTTTTTATGATAACTCAAAAAATAGGCAAAGATAAGGTCTCTCTGGAATTTTCAGTCAAGTCAGTCAAAAATTAAGTTTTTGACATTTTAAAATACCCACTAGGGTTGCCCTAGACAAAATCGGTTGAAAATAGTTGAAAATTGTTTTTCAAATAACTTTTGATCTAAAATGTTTTGTCCGATGAAACTTTACCAGACTACTATTATTAATAAGTAAGTTTTTTTTAAGGTTATGACTTCATTTTTTTTGTATGGCGTTATCATTGATTCTTAGATTTTTTGCTGACTTCGGCATAATATTTTGCCATTATTGTTATTTTTTATCCTTGTTATATCTAACTTCAAACAACTACAGGTTTTTAACTTTAATTTGAGGAATTAAACAGGTGTTTTGGATGAGTTATTCAAAAGTTATTGGTATTTCAATATTGTTTCAAATTTGGAATTTTTGCTGACGTCAGCAAAAATATGCAAAGTAATCAAATCAATCAAAATCAAATTTTTATATTTTTGGAAACTACATATGGATTGCTAATTCCATGCACAAAAAGCCTTTTTGAGTGATTCTACCAAAAGTTAGCTAGGAGTAAAATCCAAGGGGGTAATGTTAAGGTAAAATGTATGAGTAATATGGTTAACTATACGGAATCGTTGGCCTAGTGATTAAGGTAGTGAGCTTAGAACCCTGAGTTCTATGCATTCAAGAAAATTTCAATAGTGAATTTCATTGTTCATTCTGTTTAAGGTTTCCCTAGTGTATCTAGGGTCTGTTGTACAAACAAGCAAAAGGAGTTTATTGAATGTCTTTTTCGTTTGCATCAAAATGAATGAATCCTCCCGTAAATGTGACCTGTCTTTGAGTGAATCCTCCCGTAAATGTCACCTGTCTTTGAATATGTAGATATTTTCAGGAAGGCATAGCCCAACATCGGTTCGATAACAGATATTTGCAGAACTAAAGAGGCTATCCAGGGTAAATAATATTAAATACAACTTATTGATGAAAATTTATTCGGTATACTTTTTTGTTTTAGTACCAACGACTAAAACGAGCAATAACAGCGAAACTTTTTGCAGACACATCTATCAAAAAACAAGAACTAAAAGAAAGGCAGCAACAAGAAAAGTAAACAACTTTATAGATTTCATAGACATTTTTGTAGCCAAGATGGTGTACTGGTGTATACTTTGAATTATTAGAGTCTCTCAAATGAATCCACCATGAAGCCTTTAGTAGCAAAAAGAACCGTACGTTTGACTTTATGGATTTATTTGCAGTTGTTTTTGAGTTGATTCCATGGGAAAGGTGGACATCCAATTGGAGATTTTGACTTATATAACCCAAGGAATGTGTAGCGATACTGTTGCATGGGTCGCGACGCTCCTAGGTCCCTACCTAGGGATTCAGGAAAGTAAGAATGCTGTGACAACCTTAGATGGAATCGACGTACTGTGGTAGAGATTTTCTATGAGTAATTTTCTCTTCTTATTTAAACGATTCAATGAATAGATGCATGTTTTCTTTACCAATAAAGTCTCCAGTGTGATAAGTAACAGGATAGGGTTTGTTGATGGTCTAAATCATGATATACGGGAGACTCGTCTCGATAAGCCCTGGATAAATGGGACTTCATACAAAAACATTCGCTAACAACATTTCGCTTAGTGGAACCACTATTTTGCTCACTTCAGAGGATAACTCCTAAAACATCCTTCGAATAACCACATTAAAAAACCAAAAAGTTTGGTGGATAAAATTCGGATGTAGGATATTCGCTAAGTGGGACGTTTTCAATTTCTTCCCTTTATACTTTTACTTCTTTTTTTCAGTGCCCCGCATATTGATACTATACTGTAATAAATGTTGTGCACCATACCATACGTAACTACCACATACTAACACCTATCCCATAAAAAAGGATTGATTCTTAGAGGCTGTTGACACTATCATACAAAATGTTTTGCCTGATTCTGCAAACCACACTCAATCTGAATGTTTAACAGTTTGAAATGGTTGTTAAAGTTTAGACCTCTTTACCAATTAGTCACCTGGTATAGTAGAACGAATTTTTGTTGTTGATTTTTTGTTGCATTGTTCATATTTTTTATTCAAGAAAAAGGGAAAGAGAAAGCGAGATAGCAGATGAAGAAAGTGCAAAACGTCAAAAAGAATTTGAAAAGAAATGGGACGTAAGTTAATCTAGTTGATTTTTTGTGACGTGTTTACTGTGTTTATTTGAGCCATTGTTTGATTGGACAATTGAAACCCTTGACATAGCAACCCATCGTTTGAAACCTGAAATTGCTTTTTAGCGAATGTTTGGACGTTTTTCATGTAAATTTAGACTTTGGGTCTGCACTATGCCACTGTAAAAGTACTGGTGTATATCTTTGCTTTGATAGTCTTTATGAAGAGAAGTCTGAATTTTTATTTTATTTATACCAGGAAAGTAGAAATAATAGAGTCAATGATTGGAGAAGTTTTCAAAAAAATGCCAAAAAGAAGAAAGAAAAGAAAAACAAACCTTCTAAACCGTTTAAACCACCATCATTGAAACCTGAACAAAGATAAATGCAAGCCACCTTTGAAACCATGTTTTTCTACTGCATCCCGTCCTGGTTTCGTTAAATATGAAAATCGACTTGATGAGTACTTGAGAAATGTTCAACCTCGATCATTTAAGTGAAATACAGTGGTTACTGAGAAGGAAACCTGATGGGAAGGAATTTATTGGATTGAAGACAAGAAAACTTTATTTATGATGGCATTTATTGGAAGAAACAAATATGTCTATATGCAATATTATTTTACCAATGAGTAAAATCGATGTGGAAAAGAGTTTCTTCTCAATTTATACTCTGTTTATTATGGGATAAAGTAAATTATCAACTTTAGTTGTAATAAAACGCTTATATCTTGAGACCACAGTTTCTCTGCAACATTTTGTGCTTAACATTTTTTATAGATTTGGATTTTAAGCTTTTGGAATTTTTTTATATTGTTTTAACCTTTTGCCGATTCTCATTTATCTCTATCAGCAAGGCCTATGAAAATAGAACACTTTCAATAAAAATATACTCTGATTCTTGGCCTAAAATTGTAATCCTTCCAGATTTTACAATTCAATTTTTTTCCATAAATAAACCGGCTTCTTAAAAATTTGAGTAAAATGGCTGTACTATGGTTTGTTTTTGTTACTGTTTTTTCTCCAATGTTATATTGAAAATTATAGGTTATTCTAAAACCTTGTAAATGATGCCCGAGTGGTTAAGGCGCCGGAAGCGTAAATTGGAGTACCGAAACTCTCATCCGAGGTTTACGGTAGTCAGATTTGCCAATCTCGGGTAATTCTGCATGGTTCCCTGGGTAAATGATTAAATCTTAAAACATCCGTTATATTCTATTTTAGAACATTAATAAATAAAGTAAGTAGTCAAAATGCTGGCCAACATAAATAAGATCATGATGGAAAAAGTGAAGACGTTCCAACAGCAAATCAGAGTAAGGCATATTTTTAAATGACTTTTGAGGAATGTTCTTTTGCAAAGTTGCTGTAACTTATTAAATACCGAACCTGACCTCCTAGTGTTCTTCAAACCTAAAAAGACCATGGTACTGGTTGATTAAACGTGTCCATGGGAAGGAAGACGGAGAGGAGCTTCCAGGGAAAAGTGGACTAAACATCATCCTTTGTTTGCAGATCTTAGTATTCAGTACCCACAATGGAAAGTAGAACAAACAACTCTCGTCATGGGAGTTATGGATAGTTTGAGGTTGATATGTATAAAAACGAATTGCGGAAAGAGCCATAGTGTTGACTAGTGCTAGGGTAATTAAGAACCATCTTGCTGAATACTAGTCAGTAACACTTAGTGACTGCTAGCAAGAGTAAGATACCATCTTCCATAATTGACCGAGTGATCGTCAGACTCCCCAGTTCATCTCTAGTTCGCCCAAATTATCTAGCGGGTCATCACTAAGAGCTGGGAATATGTGTTGAAGGAAGAGCATAACTGACGAAAGCTCTCCAGGGAACCTTAAGTTGAAGTAAAAAGTACCCCAAATTTCACGACGCTGGGGAAAGAGGGGAGTAGCGCAGAGTGAACTCCCTCGCATATGGACACAGTGTAATACAACTCACCCTGAAATGTGTGTCTGAGGCATTATTTGAGCTTAGGGTCTCTTTTTTCCGACAAGTGCTCTATGGAAACTCTTTCTTGCAATTTTTTTCCTACTTTACTGTCATTAGCAAAAAGACCTTTTCCCATGTATCTTCTGAATGATATTATTTTAGCCAATTCACCCACGCTGTTGTAACTCTTATTGACATGCAACTGCTACTCGCCATCCAACTTTGCATGCCTTTTGTATACAGACTTTTTTCCCGTACAGTTAATATTCAATTTTTTTTAGCTCAACTAATAACATTTTTTTGCAAATGATAAAGTGTTTTATCGACACAAAACAAAATAGTCCATTAGCAATTTAGCTTGGCATTTGCGTCAGTATAATATGCTGTCGTGTTTTCAGAATTCTCTGATAATGCGTAATCTTCTAATCTACGGTCATCCGTTCGCTTCGTTAAAGCAAGATTTGTGAAAGAAATAACTACACTGATCCCTTCACTCTGATTTGTACATAGGTAGACTAGGAAGGACCGGTTTAATCCCTAGTCTAGGGTTGATTATTAAATGACCTGTTAATTAGTTCGGAAGAGATCTGTTTTACTATGTTGATATATGATATTTCTATCTATCAAGGCCAGAGACGAAAGAATCGTTGCACTGGAAACAGAGAATGCGATGTTATACTTGAAGCTAGCCCAGGTATTTAAGTTTCTCCTTATGCATCACATCTCTCGGAGGCAATATGCGTCTTCAAACTCCTTCGCTATTACTTTTCTCATTGTGTAGTGCCAATGTCGACTGAGAGAAACACAAAAGGAAGCTGACTATCACAAAGATATGAACGACGATGAAGAAAAATTTCGATACACATTAAAAGAGAAATTATTCGTTGCACAAGAACAAGTGGAGGTATATGATGTTCCAGAAGTATTCTTTTCATATAATGTGTATCGTGCTAGGGATGCCAACTACTCCAAAGCTCAAACGTTTTTCCGTTTTTGGCCGATGTAAATACTTGTAATTTTCAGATCGACAAGACGCGAAAGGCTTTTTACGATGTCCCTGAAGTGCCATTTTTCCATTTGTTTCCGTGCGAAAGCGCATTGTACTTGCTCCCTTGCGAGTTTTCTTTTTGACTAATATCCTATCTACCTATCGGTTTCAACGGATTCCTATCGGAATACCAAATATCAGAGTTTTTGTCAAACATTTTATAATAGTCTCAAAAATGTTTTGACAGAAGTTAGGGTAATATAGTCATTTAGTTTCTGATTTAGTCAAAATCACGTAGAATGATTTAGTTTCTGATGGCTACAAACATTTAGATGTTATCATGATTCATCTCTCAACTACTTTTTACCGAGAAATTTATCTTAGAAGTTACACAAAAATTCTTGTCAAGAATGTATTTTTTGGTTTCCGCCAAAGTTTCTGCCCTTAAAAGTGCAGTGATAGTTAGCTATTAAGCTTATTTTTAATTGGTTATGATATTTGACTAGCATATCAGCGTTAACTTCGGTTATTTATTTCTAGAAGTTGCATGTATGCTTGATATTTCCAAACAGTGTAACCATATCCCGTTTTGACTTAGACAAACATGCCAAAATCAATGCGTACCAAATAATAAATGCAATATATATATTACAACAATACCTTGACGTTCTTGCATAAAAAAAGGTTCATAAGAATTTTCCTTCGTGACATTTCAGTTTAATGGTTTAATTAATTTTAGATGCTGAAAGAGCAATGGAAAATGACGATGAAAGAAATAACCAACATGCCAAATCATTTTAAATCCATGCTTTCGGTTGAAAATTTAGAAGAAGCTGGTGTAACATCAATGATTAAAAACCTTGCCTCCGAACATAAAATGAACACTAAGTGTACGTGTATAGAGTATCTTAAGGACGTTGTTGATTTTTTTCACGTGAATTGTTGGATTTATTTTTAACTATAAACACGGGCGCAGTCCCAGACGCCTTTAAAAAATGTATGAAAAAGTTTATGTGTTTATATTTTTATTGACAATATATTTCGAAGATTTCTTTCATCATCTAAAGGTCTAAAAGTATAAAATAGTAAAATAGTAAAACCGCTTGAAAACAAATTCTAAAAAAGTATGATACATGTTCATATACACTTATTACTCTCACTAACAACATATAAAGAAATTTATTTTTAAAACGTAGCTAAAAGGCCGATAAAAAGAGCTTCAAGAGTCATTTGACTTCTTTGCAATCCCAATTATGTCGACGCCATCCATTGTCAATTCGACACAACACGCCTTAAAAAGATTTCCAACAGGGGTTCCAGATCTCCTATGCTCCTTCAAACGGGTCACAAAATGTCAGGTTATCATAATAACACGAATTGCATCGCGAACATTTTTATTTTGTATACTACACCGCTTTTCAGAGTATTTTTGATAGGGGCCTTGAGGGAAGGTAAATTTGATTTCACTTTTCTGTTGGTGGTTATCACTTCTGTTGGTGGTTTTCAAAAAAATGCGCATTTGTTCTTTTTAACGTTGTTTTTTTTACTTTGCCTCTGTACTGAATAATGGTATATATTTTTTTTCCTCTTCTTTTTCCGGTTCTCTGACATCTTTCTGCTGTACAATTTTCGTTAGTGTTCTTTCAATGGTATTGAATATTCTCAAGAATAATTAGAGATCCCAGGAACTGAACGAGTTGTATATACGATATATCGGTTAACACATATCTTTTATATTTTACTGGAGCAAGAGCGTGGAAGTTCATTGTCAGCCTTGTACTGGTAGATTTACTGTACCATGTTGAGGATAGTTTACCTTCTTCTTTTCTCGTGATTTTCAACGAATGGTAAACACCTGTCACCTTCTTGTTCTATGGTAAATTTTAGATTTGGATGGTATTCGTTAATTTCATGAAGCTTTCTTTCCACGTCCTTTGATTTTATGAAATCTTCGAAAAGTATATTGTCAATAAAAATATAAACACATTGTTGATCACTGATGTTGATGTATAAACAATATCACAATGTCTTTCCAAAATTTGATATAGTTCACGTTATGTTGACGACTCGTTCGAACGTCGAAATGTCGTACAGCTTCGATATTTCGTATCGCTGGTCTCAAAGATCGATCGACTTCCACGTATGCATAGAGAACGGCAAAGAGCGAACGAGATCTTTTCTTAACCAACCCACTGTCAAGTCGTACCGAGAGTTTCGCTTGTCCAGTAACATTTCTACCAGTCTTTTCAGGAATTTTGCACATTCTCGTCCAGTTCTGCCAGTAGCTGCAAAAACTAGAGGCGTGAATGTTTTATGCTCGATCTCTATCACTCTTTGGTTGTATAATCTCTTCTTCTCTTTTTCATTTTCTTCAAACGCCCAACGAAGACTCTGGTGGACTAACTTTTCGCGGTTGGGTTGATAACCCTTTTGTCAATTAATGCGTTATTGATTGCGTAAGTACAAAAAATATTGCGACATATGACACTCTTGTCAGTAGATTAAACGCTAACATCACTCTACACTAAATCCTCACCCAAACTGCACATTTCTTATAAAAACAAACCATGCAAGAACGTTGGACTTCTACCATTAGTCAAAAGTTAAGAGCATTTTAATAAGAACATTGAAAGCTTAAGAAGTTAAGCTTAAGAAAATTAAAAGCATTTTCTCTGTTTCTTCCTATAAATTGCTTAAATCGTTGAATTTGAATGAT
>JAUBWS010088855.1:0-11759 GCA_032270445.1 Darlingtonia californica | reverse complement strand
CTGTATTAGGTTATAAGGAATTATGAATTCTGACACATTTTACCCTAGTAAGCAATTTTTTATGGGAAAAAAACCCTTTAGCTTAAGATTCGGTTATTCAAAGGCGTAATTCTACTCGCCCCTTGACTTCCGTAATATTCAGAAAAATTTGTTCCCGCGAAAATTTCTGACATTAAAGTAAATAAGCCAAAAAACACTCTCGTATCTGACTTTTAACTGTCAACTATTAACATGGACTATGGAGCCTAAGCTTTAATGTGAAAAAATGATAAACAATACACGATTTCTTAATAGAACATCGTTTAAAAGAACATCTAGGCTGAGATTTGACCAAAATTTAAGAACATTTTAAGAACGTACCCAGGTTGAATTTAACTCTTCAGAAAGAAAAAAATGACAAACGTGACAAATAATGAAATTTTTCTTTCAAAAGAAGGCTCGTTAATAATAGCAAAGAGAAATAAAGTGGAATTTTTACTTAAGCCTTTTGCTACACTGTGTTTTTTAAAAAAGTGAAAAATTTCCAAGATTTTGTTTTTATTTTTTAAACTTTCAACTTGAATTTCTGAACAATGGAATGAGATAAACTAGTTTGGTCTCCATTCATGCTCTTTAAAATTTTTTTGGGTTATTTTGTCAATTTTGAATTGTCTAGAAATTATTAGCTTCCAAAGGCATAATGGTATTTTGGTCAATTTTGGACGCATATTGGCGTCATTCAGAGTCTAAGGGTTATTAGTACCTGGTGTTACGATGTCTTCTTTATATCTGACGTTTTTATTGGTTTATTTCGATCACGTGAGCGGGCGCCATTTTCCTGTAGCGACCGGCTTCAATGAAGATACTACATTGCATAAGAAGAAAGTCTTTCTAAAAACTATGAGTTGGCCGTATAAATAACCATAAATAACCCTATTTACTTTATTTTTATTAGGTTACCAGGTACTAAATGGCTTATAAACCTTATTACCCGGGCGCTATGGGAAGATAGCGACCAAGGTTGTGACGCCATGGAAATGCCATGTTTCCATGCAAACAACAGAGGTTGCTGTTTTCCCACACTAAACGGTTTATAAGCCATTAATGGAGCATCTGATTAGACCAATAAATTAATCTTTGATGGTTAGGTATAAATTCTGTTATTAAGTCTTTTATTTGAATATTTCATCTCAAAAGAGAACATCTCACTAGAGAACATTTGCATCTGAGAAAGAGTTTAGTTGAAATATAGACGTTCTTATAAAATAACAAAATCAAAGTTAAACAACCTCATAATTAATTTACACTACTCTGCAAGTTTGATAGTTGTCTCTGGTTTTGCCTAATCACAGTTAGCCGATCAATTCAGAATTTTGTTTTATTTTCCATCCTGAATAGTAGGAATGTTATGTTATGTTTGTGACAAAAATCATAAGTTGACGATTTTCATTAAAGTTTATAAACTTAGATGACGGGTAAGATGTACCGTCACAATTTGTAATACCGTCACACTTTGTAATCCCATCGCACTTTGTAATCCATTTTGTCACGCTTTGTAATCTCTATCGCACTTTGTAACCAAAGTTGTCACACTTTGTAGTCAGTCCCGAACCTAACGCACTTTATAATTCACTATTGGATTACTTACACTTAATTACTGTGCAGAGTTTCAGCACAACACAGGTTCTTCTTTGGGACTAAATTTGGCCTAATTAATCTATAAATAAGAACCTACAAAAAGTGATGAAAATTAGAACCATGAGTTTACAATTACAAGTTACAATTTCTATGAGGGATTACAAAAGGTGAAAATGCATTACAAAGTCTGACAGGCCTTTAGATTACAAATTGAGACAAGAATGGATTGCAAAGTGCGTTAGGTCTGGGACTAAAAAGTAAAAAAGTGGATTACAAAATGCAACGGGATTACAAAGTGTGAAAAAAAATTTCAAGATTTGTTTTCCTTGATAAGTGCTAGTTTCAGCTATAGTCCCAGAATTTCAAGACTAAAGCTACTGCCAAGTTATTTTAAAATAGACCAAAAGGGAGGGACTCTTTAAGAGGTACATAATACATGGTTTAATAATTGCGATAGTTAAATCACTTTATACACTAAAATTTCGCTCAACTTTGTATTACTAGAGCTGCTTCATTTTGTAATAATTTTTGCCTCACTTTGTAATAATGTGAAAATACAAAAAGCACTTTAACATGAAAGTAACTTCAATTCTTTTCTTCCCTTCCATCCATATTTTGGACATGAAAAAACCTAGAATAAACGAGTTTGATCAATTGGAACAACCATTACAAAGTTGAGAAGTGAGGTAATAAGTTGACTATTTTGAGTTAGAAAAACAATCACTTGAAACTATAGGTTTTTCCATGAAATCTTAGATCGAAATTTCATTTTCGAAGGTACAAGTGTATGATTCATTGATAACAATATGACTTTCACATCTCCTTTCGAAAGTTGAATTTGAGTCACGATGCTATAATCATCTTTGAAACCAATCATAGAAGAGTAATTAGAAGTTACTAGACTTTTTCCTCACTTTTTTTAAAGTCGAATTTAAGTCACAATGCTGGTTCTTTCTTTAGAAATCAATCATTACTGATGAACACACAACGAAAAATTATTTGACTTAATAGCATTTTTTGAGTAATTTGATACTGTTTCTTTAAGAGCATTAACATTGAAAAGCAGTTATCTCTAAAAAACAAGAACAGGCTAAGAATAAGTAGAGGCTAAGTTCAGTTGACTAGCAATAAGGATAAAATAAAAAAGTTGTCTAATCAATAAAAATGGATATTCTAATAATAGTAATATCTGCACTATTGAAGATTTAATGGTGTACCAATTGCCCGAGACACCCTGAGACAACATTCAAATGAAATTAGGTCAATGGTAGAGCTAACCTTCGGCAAGGACAGTAGCAATTCATGGTAGAAAGAATACTATATTATCGATAAAAATGTTTTGGACTTTTAATGTTGTTTAGAATTTATTGAATACACGTTTTTTTATTAGAAACTCGTTTACAAAAACATCTAGGCTGAGAATTGACCAAAAATTAAGAACACCTACGTCCGCAGGCTGAGTTCAATTCTTCCAAAAGAGAAAATTGACAAAAAAGACGAAAATTATGAAATTTATTGTTTGTTATTTTCTTTGAAATTTTTTTGAAATAAAGTGAGATTTTTACAAAATAAAGTATTTTATTATAACAATCAATCCAATTTTGATACTTAGGTAGGTATATTGTGTTATTATGCCTCTTATTTGAATTTCTCAAACGTCAACAAGAATGTCTGAGGCTTTAAAGAGAGTCAGAAAATAAGCTTTTCCGGCCTCAGCTGAAATTTAGACGTTCTTATAAAAAAATCTGATCAAAATCAACTATGGTATTCATTTTGTTTACAGTATAACAAAAATAAATGTAGAATTCTTTTATAACAAGTTATATATTAAGAAGCGACCGGGAAAAAACCAGAAACTAAGGTCAAAGGATATGGTTCAATTAATTAATGTTACTAAACAGAATGCGAAACATCTCTTGCCATAAGATAACGTCAATACGAAAATATTTACTTTACATGGCGTTTCATTGAAAAGTAGATTTTAGTTGCAACATTGGCATTGTTGAAGAAATGATAATATATTTATTGGACAAAATTCAAAATTTCCTTCATGATGACACGCCGAAAGGAACCGGTTTTTTTGCTTTTGAATCACTATTTCTGTAATTCTTGGTAAAAGCATAGTTTTATGGATGGATACGTGTGTAGTTTGAATAATTTGCCAAAAGATTTAACTAACACATAGATGTTTTTTTTTTAAAAACATTCATATATTTAACTTTGAGATTTTTTACAAACTGTCACAACTGACTCATTGCAATGTGAACCAACTCAATAAACTCTCAGAAATAATGTAATGAAAACAATGCAAAGTTTATAAAGGATAGAGCTAGTCTAATGAATAATGATTAGGTTCTCAGGCTAATTCGCGATGTAAGAACGGTAGAAGCATAGAATCATAATTTCATATATTGTTCATATTTGCAATGAATGTCCTCTTTGTATTATGACGTCATTTGAGATATTCTTATAGCGTGGATGAGTCGATTTAAAGAGGTTAAAGTACAAAAACCTCACAACTGAGGAGATTCTATGATCCTTATACTATGATAATAATAGCAATGGATATAAGACGTGGTGGTGCAGTGGTATATTCAAGCGTATTGCTGAACTAGAGAGGTCGTTGGTTTCGCTCCTGTCATGTCGAGTACTCTAACTTAAAACCAGTTATCCTAACGTCTAGCTGGATTGACTTAGTGAAGACTGTTACTCAACAGATTCGTTCGTTTGGACGCAACTTCTTTGTGATAGATATCTGTCTGTGGACCTTAATAGGAACAACCGATCAGCCGTCAAACGAGTCTGGGTTAGTGAGGCCATCCACAATAAATATCACTATCGATCTCGATCTTTGTTCTTTGAAATTTGAAAAAACACCTTTCTCTTTCTTGAATTCTGGAACTGTTTTGTTAGAAAAAAGATTCAAAATGTGTTCTGATAAAAGAAAGATTCAAAATGTGTTCTGTTGGAAGAAAGATTCAAAATGTTTTCATTGCATGAAATAACTATGTTTTTCAAAAGGAGAAAAAGCACAAAGTTTCAAGAGCGACCATATTTTAATGCGTCATTATTGTTTTCTGGGAATTTAAATTTGTTTTTTTGAAAAATTGTGTCTCCTGAGCAGCTTTGGAGTGTTCTTCCAAAAAAATTTAGTATGCTAGAAAAATTTGAAAATATTTCCTTCCTTGAATAACCCTATTTAGTTCTTTTACCTCGGAGGCTACTTCTGTTCAATCTTAATTTTTTTTTTCGTTTCCATATGTTCTTATCAACAAACATACTTTGTAGGATTTCATAGATGTTGGAAAATATTGTGAGGGAAAACTAAATATGTGTCAATGTATATATAAATGTATTTTTATTCATAACACTACACTATATGTTGGTAAAATGCTATAAAGACGTTAAAACATTTTATTTTCACCTACAATAAATGAATGAACTTGCATCATTCATTTGATTAAATTAGTTCTTGTCATCAGTTAACCAATATGGGTGAATTCGGGCTTAAACACATTGCAGTAATTTGGTGAGTGGGTAAACAGTCTTGATACGGCCATTACTATGAAAAGAAATTTAACTCATTAAGAACAACTCTATAAAATATGTTAGGAATAACAATTCATTTGCAACTGTTTGTTATGATTATTTGAATCAAATTTTACAGTCTGAACTTAGCAATTAAAATATGAAATATAGTTGAATATGAATATGAACTCAAATTAAAACTGTAACTTCAGTTTGTTTAATGACGCGTGGTTTATTTAGACTTAGTCTAACGTCGAAAGCTGAAACAATCCGCCGCGCGCCTCATCTTCCGCGATCTTGCTCCCAAGGTTATTTTTCATTAAATTCACTTGTGGTTTTCATTTCAGACATCGTCTTCACAGACTGAGAAATTGGATGGGTTATTGAACTCACCCCTCGTCAAAAAGATAATATTCTCCGTTGATGATATAGTAAATTTGTTTATCACCAGAAACGTAAGCTGAATCAACAGGACTTGAGTATCCTCAACAATTAACGCTAATTGGTTGCGGATAGCCTGTTTTAAATGCCTTTTCATCGTAAAACCCTACCTGACATCAAAGTGATAGTATCTTCCTTTAGCAATGAAGTAGGATTGTCCATCAGGCGCTGAATAAACAGCATCAACAGGGTATGGTAATTTTCCCCAATTTCCACTGATTGGTTTTGGATAACCTGCATCAAATCGTTTTCTAACATTATCATATCTCCAAAATTGTGAACCAGAAAAGAAATAGGTTCTTCCACTAACAGACCATGTGAACGCACCATCAATATGTTTTATGGATGAGGGGAAATTCAAATTTAAAGGACCATCGTGATTATGAATTGAGAAGGGCCCCATAATCTTTTTGAATTGCTTGAAAATGTAGTATCTGAAAATAAAATGTAAAATTATGCATATAGGTGTAGTTGTCAATTCAGAGACAGAGTTTTGGTCGTGAAAGAAAACCAGGTTCTTTGAGATCTTATGTCAAATTATATTAGCTCAAAATATATATACCAAATACAGTTTTAATTTTTACAATTTGTGTTATGCATTACAAGAGGTAAACATTTAATCCTTGTAAGCCCTTGAGTTGTAGGCACAATGGCTGTAACGTGACTTTTTCCACGTCAATAAAGAAATGATCATACATAATATTCAAAAAACTACGCTGTAAAATGTATTCTGTTTTATTCTGTAGCCAAAACAAAATGAGAACAAATAGAGAACAAAGGATGAATACTAACGTTTCTCCTGAGAATATGATTTCATATTCTGTCCCGTCTGTTGTTATTCTCGTGCTAGGAAAGATGGCATCAATGCTACCAGGGATTATTGATAAATATGATTTCAAGTCATAGATTGGTACTTTGTCTGCATATCCAAGAAAATATATCTTATTTTGATTCGTGATTGCCAACGTTAATCTGTACACTTGACTGTAAAAAAGAGCGGTAACTGTACACTTGGGAGGAGCAAGTGTGGTGGTGGTGGTGGTGGAGACAGGGGTGGTGGGGTTTGATGGATCCACCGGCTTCGTTTTTGTTCGTGATCCTGTTAAAGGAAAAAATTGAAGAAGATTAGAAAAAGAGAGACTGATTTGTTATTTAAAGTTTGTTTTGTCCACAAAGATACGTCTATCACATTAACATCTCGTCAAGTCACTCTAGCGAGACTTTAGAATAACTGATTTCAAATTATAACAACTCAACATGACAGGAGCGTGGATCTTCCTGTGATCTCTTGAACAGTAGTACACATGACTATATCATTGCACCACCTCTGAACAAAGAAAAAATAGTCATCGCTTTCATCAGCAGCATAAACAAAAATAATCGAACGAACCATATAAGGTTTGGATTCCTAGGATATCATCATCTTGCAGTTGAACATTGCTTTTGTGCTGATACCAAGGATACATCAATGCACCACGGACATTTGTATGCTCAAGTCCTAATGAATGACCTGTTGAAAATAATACAATTACATGATTTAGATATAATTTAATGAAAGTATTCTTTCAATGTGTATCAGTAAAGCTGTTCACTTTATTACAACGCCAAAGAGTATTGAGTGAAGGTATGGTTTCCAGAGCTTGTGCAAGACTCCTACCAACGATAACATACCAGAGGTAAATCAATTTTTGTAACTTTTCAACAGTCTGGTACAGGCTATATTTTCAGGATCAATGGAGCAAGGAGGGGGTTTCAGAAATGTTTTTATATAAACTCTTTTACCTAACTCATGAACTGCCACCCATAAAAGATATTTTCCACTTCGTGAAAACTTTGAAGTATAAGATTCAGCATCATCAAAATGGACATCACCAGAAAGGCCTTTGTTGTTATGCGGATAGAATGCATGTGCAAGTGTTCCTCCTGGTCCATCGAACGGATATGCATCATGATGTACTCCTTTCTCAAAACTCACCAAAATCTCAATATTACGTTTTTCAAATCCTTTCTGACCAACTTTATTTTTTGGAACTTCAATAAAATCAATATTGGTCTGCAAATTCCATAGATAAAATGCCTTTCTCATGACTTTTAAAACATCATCGTAGGTCATTGATCGACCATTGTTCAGTAACGTCCATTTCAATTCCATCTAAATTTAAAAATTGACAAACATAAATAATTTCAGATTCTGTATCTTTCAACATTGAGCAAATATTTCTGTTTCATATTACTCTAAATATTTTGCTTATACCTTATTGTTTTTTGACCTGAATAAAGGATCCCAACTCGAACCTTGATGGTTGTATCTTCTAACTCTTCCATTTGTTTTGATTCTAAAAACAGGATCACTCATTCCACAACGTGGTTCTTCCATTTTGTTCATCGTCGCATCGTCCAATTCACCTTTAATAGAAATGAGATAAATATACGACAGTTTCGTAATATAATTTCTCCTTTTGTTCACAACAAATGTAAATCTTTAGAGCAAAGAGGATTGCGAAAGATGTGATAATTTCCCGTTTATAACAAAAGGGGTAAGGGAAGCTTGAAATAGGCCATTGTAGTCTCAAAGTCTACCTTATCTCGATAAAATCTAAATTTAACACGAAATCATTCATTTAAATAATCAGTAAATCTACGTCGAAACTGTTATTTACGTACGGCACTTTTCATGCATTTGAAACATTTACCACCTGCGCAACAAAAAGGAAGATTTGACCTTGAGAAGGTTTTAGTAACGTAGATATTATTTAAGTTTGGATTAATTACCGTAATGTTTTTAATAATAAAGTGAATAGGGCTACTTATGGTTAATTATACGGCCAACTCATAATTTCTTTCCATGCAATGTAGTATCTTCATTGACGTCGGTCGCTACAGGAAAATAGCGCCCGCTCACATGATCGAAATAAACCAATAAAAACGTCAGATATAAAGAAGTCGTGGTAACGTCCGGTACTAATAGCTTTTAAAACCCTTAAAACTTCAGAACTCTTAAAAAATAGCCTCGTTCAGCAAAATTTTGTAAATGGAATTTTCTTTTTATGCCAAACTTTTTCATCTCTTTTCAGTGTTTGAAATTTGAGAAAACTTAAAATTTGAAAAAAAATGTTGTTCTGCTGTTCTAAAGTAAAGTAGGATTTTTTCATTTCACTAATATTTTCAACTACAGTTGACTCTCTCTAATTCGAATCTCTATTATTCGAATCTTTCTAAATTTCGAACGAATTCATAGTTACCGTCGTCAAGAAACTCTTATAATTTACTTTCTACTATTCGAATCTCTCTATAATTCGAACAAAAAGTTTTCCCCTTGGGATTCGAATTAGAGAGAGTCAACTGTATAACCATCCACAAAAATGTATGAGACTTAGCAAAAATTTCAATTATTTGCAAGTTTATAGTTTATATGGCAAGAATTTCGATAATTAGCTTTTTATTCAATTTAATCAATGTTTTTCATTTTACAGGGAATGACTAGCTTCGAGGCTATATTTTCAGGCTTCTTGGTACATTTGTAGACTTTTTGACCTAAGTCCGGCTTGAAACTCCGTTGTTGAAACTCCTTCTTTAGAAACACGGTTAAACAAGGGTTTAGACCGCTTGTGGTTACAAATATTCAGGGAAGTTCCCTATAAGTCTCAAATATTTAGAAGACGGTTGATGGCATAGCTTCTTCTTATATTGCATGTAATTTGATAGATTTGTTATCGTTGCAAAGATTTTTTTCACTCTTCCGAGTACCGGCTAAGGGTCGCAAAAATCATTACGTTTAATAAATTTTGGGAGAAGTTTTGAAATTTGAGAGATAAACTTTTTTGAAAAATAGTCCCACTAAGGGTCCTAAACACATTCCAAATCTTGCAGAAACTGTCAATCAATAGTCTCTATACCCGTCAATTTCTAAGGCTAGTCTCCCCAGGATGAAATCATTCTTATCTCAAAAGTAATATTTACCTGTAACTTTCAAATCAGCATATTCTTGAAACAATTTGATCTTTTCAGAAGAGGTAGAGTCGCTAAATGAACTAACATAACCATATTTTTGTAAATATCTCTAAAATGAAAAAAAGTTATGAGATACGTTAGTAATCGAATAAAGTGAGGCGACTCGGTGCCACTGGTATCAAAAACATAGTAGTCAGTTTAGTTCAGCTGTGGTCTATTTAGTTCAGCCGTTGTCTATTTACTTCGGCCGTGGTCTATTAAGTTCATGGAAATTCGGGGTCTATGAAAATTGGAACTTATTCTTTTCCATAGCAAAAACATAATTTCACCAGACTTTATTTTGGTTAGAATGTCCTCTTTTGGTGAAATACAGCATTATGTTTATTGAGGCGAATTTCAATATTCTAAAAATGAACCACAAACAAATCTGCTCGCCAATTTTCAATGAAACTCTAATCAACTCTAGCACCACAATTAAAAACGGAACCCTGCTAGTCAATAACTTCTGAGCGATTGGGGATTGGCCAAAATAATCTGCCATTCATTATATACATAGCATTTAAAAAGAGCTTCTTTTAAAAACAAACTCAACTAGTGTTCATATCTCGATCCAACCAATATTTTCATGGAGCCAAGTGCATATTACATATATATTGTAATGAATCAAAAGATTCTGCATCAATGTGAACTTCCAACTACCACAAAGGGTAACAGGTCGAGTAAGGATTGAACCAACGACCTCTCGCTTGCCGGGAGATTGCTCTACCTACTGCGCTATTTTTAAAACATCCTCTTAAGGAAAAATGAAAACTTACTGTTGCTTTTTTAACTTTATCCTTGTCAACTTCTTTGCTATTAATGACAGTCAAAGTGACCATCAAAACCATTGATTTTATCATCAAATTCATCGTGAATTGCATACACTACAAGAAAATTCAATACTTGTGAACAGTGAAAACCATCAAACAACATATTGTTAAAAGTGCTGAACATAGTCCAACAAACTCAAATTGCAAAAATAAAAAAAAAGATTTTAGAGAATTTAATTTTTACCAGCATATGTTAACAATTTCACTGTAAAGCGGGTTGGGGATCTAAAATGTTTCATATTCGTCAGAAACTTGTAAAACTTGATGTGCCCAAAGTTTCTATGAAGCCAATCCAGATATTTTCAATGCAAAACTCTACTACAATTATCCGTTTAAGTGAAAATGATCAAAATATTTTGACGTAAAAATTTTAGAAGATGGACTTACATTTGACCACTGATGACTCTTTTGATTCTAATGTTTTCAAATGAATGCCAAATATATTGACATGGATGGCTATTTATAGGAATGAAGGGGAATATTACATTACATGAGAAAAAAGAAACATTTTTAATTGATTTTATATTTCATTTAATTATCACACTTCTATATTAATTAAAGCTGAATAGAAATCCTGAAGACATAAAACAAACTTAAGTTTAAATTACATCGGTATATTTCAAACTCAGTTTTTACAATGAAACTGTATTTTACGAGTTAATTATAGCCAGTAGCGAACTTAACTTCTTGACGATATACTAATAGTTTATACAAATCGAGAAATACAGAATAAATATTAAATAATTTGAAGTATTAACAGTCGGTAATCAAAAACAGTGAAATTTACCATAATGTGTTAATTAAAGTTGAAATGTTATATTCTTAATTTGTAAATATGTATCAAAAGAAAAATAGATAATACAACTGCATATCAAGGAAAATTCGCAAAATTTTACGGCACATAAAAATCATGTTTTCCCCTTGTAAATTACAACTTCAACCAAAATCTTATTTTAAAATGCTGAGTTTTAAACTCCAGTGGTTTAGAGGGTTAATTCAAAGTTAAAGGTAAAAAAACAGATTTTTCACACACTCAAGAGTTAAAGTGCAGATTTAAAAACTGAAGAGGTACTGAGTCGTATTTAAAACTCCAACGTCAAAGTTGAATTTCAACTGTGATTAAGTTTGAACTGAAAGATTTGAATTTAAAACACAAGGGTTAATAACGATATTTATAACTCAAGAAAGGCATAAGATTTGTTTAAACATAGTTGAAATTTTTTATAACCCAGCTTTGAGGTGAAAATAAAATTCAAGAATTGATAATTGCCAATAAGTGTTGCATATATTTATGATTATTCATCCAGGATAGCCTCTTAATTTCTTCATGACATGTTATCAATGAGGGTCCTA
>JAUBWS010088854.1:12351-25174 GCA_032270445.1 Darlingtonia californica | reverse complement strand
TTGTTTGATTTTCAAGAATTACGAAAGATCCCAGTGGAAAAATTTGGCAACTTAAATAAGCTGCGAGGAAATTAGTAGGTACCTTTATACGTTACGTTCAATATAGGCCTAAACAAATTTTCCAAGTTTTATTTATAGGGTTACACAAAATGCTACATCGTATCAAAATAAAAATACTTCCTTTTAGGCAGAAAGTTTCGCGATTTCGTGATTTTGCAATTTTTGGGCATTTCCGCGAAATGAAAAACCGCGAAAATATCCTTATTCCGAAAATCGCTAAATTAATAACCCGCGGAAATTCTTACTTTTTTTCAGACATTTCGCTTTTTTTCGGTCAGTGGTGTTCGAAATTTTCAAAGTATGCATTGAAAGACATCTTTTTATGGCATCAGGTTATGTTTGTTTTCTTAAGAGGAAAACTACCGTTTACGTTATTATTTATTTATAAAGAGCATTCCAAAACTGAAAATTGCAGCTTTTTTGGTTTACCAGCCTAATTCCATTTACTTTATAATTTGCTTTACTTCAAGTTCCCTTTACTATCTCTAATTGGTACACAAATTTTTTATAATGCACAAAATCGCGAAATTAAAAACCAAAAATAATTTTATTTGTAAAGTCGCGAAACTTTGTGCCTCTAAGGTATATTATTTGCATGAAAAATTTGCTGTATTAAATTTTCACGATTTGCGAGTAAATGGCTGAATTCCATAAAACTTTTATTTCATACAACGCCGAAAAAGTTTTCTCACAAACCACTCAGCTCGTAAGAATTTACCTTAACGGACAAAAAAATGTCGGGCAAGTGACGAAATTTTTCGGAGGTGACGAAACATTTATCCACAACGAAAAATTATGTCCACCAAATTTTTTTATTGCTTTAAAACGTTACAGACCACCATATTTCGTGTGGTTTTCAAAAGTTAATAGTTTAACTATTAACTAGTTTGATCTTAACCAGATCATTTGGAAATATAATCTTTTTCAAAAGTTGCAATTCGTGACTTTTGTCCGACGAAAATTTAGTCCGATTTTTTTTGTCCGATAAGGTATTTTCATACGAAGTTGAAATCAAATTTTTGGCAATTGACACGAAGTTTGACGCATTTTTATTCAGAGATATTTTAATTGTCTGACGTAAAGGTTACATTTCAAGGCATTTTAATTTCTGACCGCCACAACGAAAACTTTGAGGCACGAAATTTCAAGTAACAAAGTCTATACCAAAGATTTATTTAATCTTACTATTGTATTATAGATTTTAGTTTTTTAATTCTAGAAAACAATAATTATGTTACAATTATGTGATAATCACGTTTGATAAAAAAAGTATTATGAACATAAAAATATCTCGAGCCAAGAAAAACTCAAAAAACTTTTACTATGTGTTATATACAGCACAGAAAAGCTAATTCATACGGAAACACAACTATGTTGAAATCATCATTGTAGTCACACTACAAGTATAAGGTGAATGACTATCTATAAACAACGGGCGTTTTCAAGTTTATGAGAATTATGTTAAAAGAGTTTAATTTCACGGGCATTGGTTTTGTTGTCATTGTGAACATTTTCTGATAAGCAAAGGGTAGAATAAATTTTTAGTAAAAATAATTCTTAAAAAAGCGAAAACAATAAGATAGAGACCGCGTCAAAGTAACTCTCCGTGAAAAATTTAATTTGGGCTTATTTGCTCGCGAAATTTAATCACCATAATAACGGACAAGAGCATGTTATTTTCGAAATTCTGAGATTTCAACGATTTGGAGAACAGATAATAAAGGCGTATGTATATCATTTGAAAGAAACAAAATAAATAAATTTTATTGAAGACACAACAAGATGAAATTCAGTCTTTTGTCATCCCAACTGTGTTGAGCAACAACATTTAAGTGTAAATTTTTTTGATTTAGAAGAAAAACATAAACAGATTTTCAATAATATGAAGCAGAAATTGATAGTTGGTTGTCATTAATGGTATCTTCATTGTCCTATGGATCGATCAAAGATCACTATAAACTTTTTCTCAAATGTTTTGGTTTTCATTTTTAACATTCCATGAAAATGTGACGTTTAATGTGTCTCTTCACCACCGAGCATCGACTATAAAAGAAATTCGAACTGAATTCGAAACAATTTCTATTGAAGTAAGTCAATCAAAAGACAAGTTAGAAAACATTTATATCCAAGCATTACACAACACATAGCCTATATACTATTTTTTCCCGAATGTCTGCATGCAAGATATTTAAGGTACCCTATGACATTAAGTTTTTCTCATTGTTGTTTTTAAAAGTGTAAATTGCCAAAACTTGTAGCGATGAATGCTTTCGTGGCGATGTGACCAAAATTTAAATAATGACGCAAAGACGACAAAATGTTCAATTTTCTTGCTGCAAGGCAACAAAGACGCTCAATTTTGTAAATGGAGCAAAAGGCAAAATGTTCAAATGTTAAGCTGATCAGGATAATTTGGGAATCAGGGAAATTTGTAGAAACTTACTGTCATTTGGTCAATTTCTTGAGAAAGTTCAGCGATACGAGGTCCTGTACTAGTCTATGATTGAAAAAAAAGAAAAATATAATGGTCTAACTGTTTACCCAGGCTAGCCTCTTCAGTTTTTCATGAATTGTCATCAACGAGGGTACTGCCTTCCTGGAAACACCCCAGGGCATCATGCAGATTTAACCTCGAATGGTGAATTTCACTACCAAGAAGGAAGAGGATTATGTATCAAACGTCTTAACTAATCGGCCACGCCTCAACCATATATATTCTTCCTTTTTCGTTAACATCTAGATGGATGGTAATACAACTATTCAAAACCTTATGCCAAAAATGACACACCATTTTGAAAATGATTTTACGTACCTAGACCCAAGTGAACCCTGTGTAGAAATACCTACGAGCTTTACGACTCACACTCTACGGAGTGATTCCCGGTCAACAATGCCGAAGAATTGAGAAAATATGGAAATTTCCCAGTAGATATAGGATTGATAGCTTCTAGTAATTTTGAGTAATTTTTATGGAAGCAACGATCTTGTGTAAACACTAGGGTAATAAATAGTTGGTGCATTCGACATTACTTTGTTATAACTTACATCGTTCGTAGATTCGCTTGCATTGTCGTTAGTGAAAGAAGGTGAAAGTGAAGTATTTTCGGAGAGATCGAAAATGATGTCTGGATCAAGTGCAGGAGGAGGAGAATAACTATTCGATACATCTAACTCCATCGGACATAACAAGGATTCCAAATCGATTTCCGATTTCCGTCGACGAAGTGTTCCAAATGCTAAACCTTTTTTCCGTAGCTGGAATGGTAGAATGCAGATATGAAATTGTTTTACATGGCAAAGATATTTAAAATTAGGATCTGTGTCGGATCTCATTAATGAAGGTTTGCCATTTTGAGATACAACTTCTTTCACCGAGGAGTTGAAATCAACTAGAACACCGTCTGTGCGGGCATTATTGAGATTTAACGCCATTATTTTTATCTATCACAAGTTTTTATCAGGAAGTTATTATGCTAAGAAAGTCATTTATCTTCATCAAAGATATGTTTTCGGACCTCTCTGAGCCTTATTTTAAAATTAATTAGATAATAATTTTATTCAAGATATTTTTCTCTTACCTTATGTTTTTCTGATCCGTTCAAGGGAACAAAATCTGCTGTTTTTTGTGTCATCTCTTTCTGCTTTTGACAGATATCGCCTAGCAACGTCATAAATTGCGTAGCGACATGACGTCGTAGTAATGATTTATTGTTTGGTATCGACAATAGATTTGCTAATGTTTCAGCATTAAATCGAGGTTCCAATACCTTAGAAAGAACACCAATATAACTTTACAAAATTCGTATAACGTGGACAAACCCCTACACTAAATATAGCAAGCCATTGGACAGGAAACAGAAAACAGGAAAATCTACAGTCCTAAATTCCAAACAAATGAACTTGAGAAATAACACTATGCCAGTGTGGGGGGGGGGGGGGCGCTTATTCGAAAGGGGCGCTTATTCGGAAGTGGGCGCTTATTCGATCATTTACGGTATTATGTTCTGTAATAATTATTACTGTAAGGACTTTACAGATGAGTCTACTATCAGTTTACAATACCATAAAGGCAGAAACTTTTGTGTGTTAAAAAGCACAAAATTTTGCAACTTTAGCGACAATTTTTTTTCGCGAATCACGAAAATGAAGACTAATCTTTTGCAGCTTGTTTCAAGCCAGAAAGTTATGAAAATCTGGGAAAAAACTTTCGCGATAGCAGATTTGAAGAATTTCGCCTGAAAAAACTTGTGGCTGATTAAGAAAGACATACCTTTCGCGAAATAAATAGAAATAGAATAGAACTTTCGCGATAGCAGATTTGAAGAATTTCGCCTGAAAAAACTTGTGGCTGATTAAGAAAGACGAAAATTCCCAAAAACCGCGAGGGGTTTATGCTCTTACAGTAATAGTATACAAAGTCTAAGAAACATTGTGCAACCTTTAAACGATCAAGGAATGAATGAACAAATGAATGAATGGATAAATGAACAGATTAATTAACGAATGATTACCATGAGCCCACCATGAACGCCACTCCCTCTTAAGTTTGGTGCATATTCCGCCAAATCAACCGAACGTAACCAATGCATTATTCGTTGATTGGTCCATAACATCACGTGATCACACCGTTCTTCGGACTAAAAAGCAACAAACAAAATGTCTAGTCAACTTATATTTCAAAACTTTTCCGCTTTTGAAAATTTAACCAATTTATTTTGTCACCTTATTCAAAATTACGTTGTAAAAGTTGATATTTAACCAAAGTCCTCTATATGCTGAATTTATATACATTTGTTTTATTTATTCATTTCTTCGCTTACGAATTCATATCATGTTATCAAAGTGAATTTGTCACCTTTTTATTGAAAATTTCAATAGCCTCATCACCTCTTACTTTCTATTCCAAACGTTTTCAACAGTCGCTTTCACGGTTCAAACAAATCCATTGGTTATCTCGTCAAAAATTTCTACCATCTCACACATTAACTATGATAGAAAGTTCTTCGAAGAAACACTGTATTAGAGTGTGTTACAAGATATTGATTGAAAATCGTATCGAAACGTTTACCTGATTTGCAACCTCTTTCAGAAATTGTGGATGGAATTTTTGATGCCTATAATGTAGAAAAAAAATTGTTGTCGTCTATTTATCTATGTACCTAATTATCATTTAGTATTCTTGTTTATCACGATGCAAGTAAACCTACCTTAGAAATTGAATAGCTCTTTTCAAACTAGCATGATGTAGTAAGTTATAAACTTTTAATTGTAGAACGTCGTCCTGTAGAATTAAACAAAGATTGTTGATTATGGTATGAAACAGTCAAAATGCAAATAATTTACATAACATAGCAAAGTAGTATCTCTAGATAGGAATTTGTTTTGTACAGCCCACCTACTTTCATCAGTTTCTTATATAGCAACAAGTATTATGTTGGAATAATCAGGGAAATCCATCTTTTATACGTACTGAACCGATATATGGGACCTCGTTGCCGCAGAATAATTTATATAAACAAGGTGGGGATGTAAATTACGGCCATCGTCTATTCAGGTTTGCTTATACCTGAAAATGTAAATGACAATGTAAAATGTAAAATACAAAAACAATTAATTGCAGCCTAAATATTAGTCAAAAGCCCAAGCAAGTTTATCACAAACAAAAAATAGTACAACCATACCAGTGTCATATTGACCAGTACACGTCCGTCGACTTTATGCATATAAAAATTCTGTTTATACTGTGGCATACCAAGATCATCCAACCATCGGGCCACCCAATTATGATCAAGACGACCGGCATAATCCGGACTATTTGATGTAATAGCCTAAAGTAATGAAAGCCATAAATTCACTGAAGCGACTATCCCTAATGATTCCCCAAAAGCTCCAAAGATTCGGGTGTGTCCTGCAAAACACCACAAAATAGAAAAAACAAAATTAAGAAAACAAGCTGACCTTTAACGCTAAATTCAATTTCTTTCTGACGATAGGATTCGACATTCCCAAACTACGTTCGTAATCTGAGGACGTGAATTTAAGTAAATCTTCGCCAGATTTGATACATTTGGAACAATTATTCGTATATTCTTCTAGGCCTTCATCCCTCATCCAGTCTTGTACCTGATCATTTGACCACGTTGAGAAAGGTTGATCGCTTATTATTCTAAAACGTATAGACGTGTCTAACAATTTTTCTGAAAGTCAAAATTCATATTCAGAAAATAATCAATACGGAATAGGGTTACGCCTGTACCACAATTTGATAAAAAGAGTTTTTCAAAGTCTATGCAGACGAACAGAAATCTTGCAAGACTTGTTATAGACCTTTCACGAGATTATTATGTTCAAGTCTAGCCTCGTTTTTTAATCAATTTTGCTACGCTTACGCTCTTACTCGTGCATATAAAGAACATGTCTACGTTTTCTGTACACGTTTCCGAGAAAATATATAGACCCTCATTTATAACAATTCTAAAATGGGATTCATGACGGGGTATCCTAATCCGATAATTTGTTCAAGAAAAAGGCAAACAATGAATGTAGCTATTTTGAAGAATTGTCACTTACTGTCTGTATGGTCTGTACACTGCTTCGTCGCCATTTACTGATAGCTGTGCATAAAAGATATAAGGAAAACTATGAAAATAGTTCGATCATCAGGGCGAAAATTATCCTTTTTTTTCGCGCTACTCATTCTCGCGAAGGTGATCAATTTACATGAAAGAAAAAGGAAAGGAAAAGAAAAACTTACAGAAGAAGGCGAAACTAATCCTAAAGTCCTGTTTCCTTCTCCGTGAGCTAAAGAAAAAATGAGAAAATGTTTGTACAGTATTTGAATTCTCTCACGTATAGAAAATGTCAAGTTGTCAAAGGTACATCACACAAAATGTATATGAGAGATCTTTTTTAGAAAATGATAAGGAATAATAAGTATTTGTTATCGTGCGACAGAGAGTACAATATGAGATATGTTTTGCGAGTAAGAAGGAGTTCGGAACGAATTCCATTGAAATATGAAGAAAAACGTCAAATAAGTATTAGTTATCGTGCGACAGAGAGTACAATATGAGATATGTTTTTCGAGTTCCGAAATTCTTCTGTAATATTTATAATATAAGAAAGAGTTCGGAACGAGCAAAATATATCCATATTGTACGAGCTAAAGTAAGATAACTGATTTATCGTCGACTCAATTTAAGAAATAACTCTTTGATATTCAATAACGAATATCGTCGACGTCGGAAATATCTGCATTTTGATTGGCTAGATATTTTACGTGTAAAATATGAAATTTCACTATGTTAGCTTCTTTTTGAAGGATTTTATATGTGACGTCGCAAGCAACATTGAATTTAAACCAGTTTTTTCCTATCTTGAGTCGACGATAAATAAGTTATCTCGCTTTAGCTCGTACAATATGGGTATATTTTGCTCGTTCCGAAATCCTTCTTATATTTTCACGCCTAAAGGCTCGAATAATATTACAGAAGAATTTCGGAACTCGAAAAATGTATCTCATATTGTACTCTCTGTCGCACGATAACTAATACATAATTTGCGGAAAATGAATTGTATGGAAATCAAATTTTTTTAAATTTAACTGTCAAAGAACAATTGAGAACAAATGAGGTAAAAATTTCATATAAATATGAAATGAAATAAATTTCTGACCACTACAACAACAATTTACTTACTTAAGTTGGGTTCACTTGCACTTTTTAATGCACTTTTCATTATATCTTTACTTTTTGATTTTTGTACAGAAGTCGAACGAACGGATTCTGGCGTTTGTGGTACTGTTCCATTTGTTACTGAAAAAGAAAAGAAGTGAATCTCTATATTATTCATAATAGTTTAGCCCCTGTAGTGCCAATGTCCAAATTGGAAATGACAGAGAAAAATCCTCTACGACCTTGGACCCTGGGTTGTGCGACTAACGTACCAGGGACCAGTTCCCAATCAACAATGCGACTAACGTACCAGGGACCAGTTCCCAATCAACATTGCAACTAACGTACCAGGGACCAGTTTCTCATCAACATTGCGACTAACGTACCAGGAAGCAGTTCCCCATCAACATTGCGACTAACGTACCAGGGAGCAGTTCCCCATCAACATTGCGACTAATGTACCAGGGAGCAGTTCCCCATCAACATTGCAACTAACGCACCAGGGACCAGTTCCCGATCAACATTGCGACTAATGTACCAGGGAGCAGTTCCCCATCAACATTGCGACTAACGTACCAGGGAGCAGTTCCCCATCAACATTGCGACTAACGTACCAGGGACCAGTTTCTCATCAAAATTGCGACTAACGTACCAGGGACCAGTTCCCCATCAACATTGCCACTAACGTACCAGGGACCAGTTCCCCATCAACATTGCGACTAACGTTCCAGGGACCAGTTCCCCATCAACATTGCGACTAACGTACCAGGGACCAGTTCTCCATCAACATTGCGGCATAAATTCACCAAAATGTTTTGCATAAACAAAGGTTACGTTAAGTGTACTAATTTTCGCGTGTAAAAACTTTCGCGAATCTTTTGGCTAAATTCGCGAAATTAAATATACGTGAAATATAGATTTTACCAAAATTGACCCAAATTAGCGTAATTTCGGAATGCATACACGTAAAATGCAAATTTTTTTGACTCACGAAAATTAATACGCGCGATAATTAGTACGCTTAAGGTAATGAATTCTAGAAAACCTTTATTTCAATGGCGAGATTTTTTCGGCAAATCCTCTTAAGCCAACAGATTGCCTCTAACAGAAGATATTTTTTAAACATCTTACTTCGTGGTGTTGTGAGATGAGTTCCGTTTGTATGCATACTTGTAGCACTAGCCAGCTGTTGCCTTAATAATTCGTTCTCCTTAAAACAAAAGGATAAAATAATAAAAATGGACAATGAAGTGTGTACAAGACGGTAAGTGGAAAGAAATCAAATATCTTGGTTGTTGTTGAACAACAATTTAACCTATCTGGCCCGGGGAAGGCCCCCCTCCCCTTACCAAAATGTTCTGATAACTTTTAAATGCTTTACGTATGGAGTTGAAACTTCACAACTTCTCCTCAAATTTATTAGGCTACCAGTTTTTGGCAAAAAAAATCATATAGTTGCTTATCTTGCTGACGTCACCGTAATGATAAAACATACCTTTTCAAATTAGTATAAACTACTGTATTTTCTGCTAAAGTTGATGTTTGAATAACTTTTGATAGGGAAAGTATGAACTTGAAATTTTGGAGGTAGACTTATATTGTTGTCGGAAATTGAATAACCTCATCAATATTGAGTATGACGTCATAATTTAAAAATGGCGCGCCTAAAGCGAAAAGTTTCAGTTTGCCAAAGGACTTGAATTTTATGCAAATCTGAGAGTTTACCCATGAAAGCCATCATATTATCAAAACAGAAGTGAAAAAGCTCTTTCCAATCTTGAGATATTGCTCGTGAAAGAAAAGAGGGAAAAATGTAAAAAATCCTCAAAAAAACTTTTGCTGATATTTCAAATGTTTTGACATAAACAGATAGCTCATGTGTTTACCAAGTTTCATTACTATAGCATGAATATTAAGTTTTCTAATGGGGGGATGATCCATCAGCAAAAACTATTGCCCGGTTAGTCAAAAAAGCCCGGGCAAGATAGGTTCAAGTGGAAGTTGAACATCTGCTTGCTGAAACTTGACGTAGTCGCCTTTGAAAGATGTTCGTTACAAACAAGATTACACAATGACTACGAAAAAAAAACATCCAAACCACGAGTTGGGTTTCATTGCAACATTTTAGTGAAAAAACAAAAACATTGAAAAACAAGACATGTAACAGGATTCACGATCAAATCTGAAAATCTTTATACCAAAAAGTGATAGATATTAAAAATAACAATTATTATTGCCACTACTAACTTCAACTACAAACACTCAACTTAGAACGGGTATGTCTAAGAGCAAGTAGCTAACAAAGCAGAATATGCAAATATTCAATAGATCACCACTCTCCTAACTAGAGGAGATTGGGTTGAGTAGATTAGGCTGTTTTATTATTACATATTCTGTCACGAAAGGGTGAAAGCATCATAATAGCAAATATCTTTTCACGACAATTATCAAACTGACCTTATAAGCCTAAATTCAAGAATGTTCACTCCAACTGGTTGTGTACAAGATCAATAATGTGACCAGAACAAAGGAAGTGTGAGCATGAAATTGTGTGGTCCTAATTTCATCAACTCTTATATTGCTGGTTGGTTTTCAAGGGGAAAGAGATAGATGTTTTTTTCATTCTCCCTAGGTGATATTTACACAGGAGAAAACCTTTACATGATTCACAGATGAGCTGCAGG
This sequence comes from Darlingtonia californica, assembly GCA_032270445.1. NCBI lineage: Eukaryota > Viridiplantae > Streptophyta > Magnoliopsida > Ericales > Sarraceniaceae > Darlingtonia > Darlingtonia californica. The sequence continues at coordinate 14,757 of JAUBWS010088854.1, read as the reverse complement.
ATGCTTTTCAATTTCTTTTTTGAAAAAAATATCTAAGAAGAATAGTGGATTACTAACAAACATTGGCCTCATTTGTCTGTGCGGTTGTGTGTTTTTATTGAACAAATTAATGTCTTTGATATATAAAAATCGAGGATTTTATAAACTTCTTTTATTTCCATTAGAAGACAAGATAATCATATTTATTGGGTTCTTCTTCTTATAGATTTTTCCATTACATATATGAAGCTACTGAAAGTTAGTACAAATAAAATCTGATCATAATTCTTTTCTTCAGTGTTCAGTGAGACAAGTAGAGTTTTTAGCAAATTTATACTGGTGGATTTATAAAGTTGTAATGATTATTGGTGTGTATTGTGGATGATTTATTTAATCAAAGGAATTGAATAAAAAATTTCGATTACGGTCCTGATTTAAAGAAAGAAATCTTTTGAAAAACAGATAAAATCTTTTAGAAAACCTGGATTTTAGAGTTCTGCTTAATCGTACTCCTTAAGGGATAAATAAGTAAGCGCTACAATTAATTATATCTATAACGTGTGCATCACTCGTACTAAAAAAGTTGATTTTCTTTTCCTTCTTCTTGATCGATCTTTTTTTAAGAGTTTTTTCGCTCTTGATAAGAAAAGCGTGAAGTAAGTTAATCTGATTGGACGACCCGTCTAAAAGTTACACTTTGTTAGAAAGCCGTGTTTCGCAGAGTGATGTGAAGCAGACTAGAAGTATGTGACATAAGAAAACCACGGCTAATTGAAAATGAAAACTCTTCACTTTTGGAAAAAACAAGTTAGGTCTCCTTCTCATATCACGTAGTTGATCGATATATAAATTTGAAAAGAATTGACTCTTTTAGTACGTATCTGCAGTTGATTGATTAGTACACATGTATTATCACGGCAAACCTTTAATGCATAGCAAATTAAAAAAAAAAGAAGAAAAAAATGAGTATAATTGGGATGACTACCTCAAATAATCGTTGGATTTGTTCTTGTATTTTAACTATCGTATTATCTTTTGTTTCTTGTGCTTGTCTCATATCTTCAATTTGAAGTTTCAAACGATTGCATTCGGAAGCTGTGCAGAATGAAAAGATTGGCTGAGTAAGTACAGATTAATTCATTTTCACAGGCAAGTGTTTAGGAGGTTGTACCCGAACATGAAGGGTTCTTGCTGATATCCTTGCGCTAACAAAAGTACAGACTTCAATATGCTTGATATGCATTTTGCAGACCTAAACCCCTGGAACTCCCTTTCGACAACAACAGATGACATAAAATTTTGTTAAAATTACGTAAAAAGACGCGTGTAATATTATACTAAAGTTTAACTTCTACTTCGTATTAAGTAAAAAATTAATGAAGCCAAAGTTCAAAAATATAATATGACGATGGAAAGGGTTGTTAAATAAATTAAAATTTACCTTTCTCTCTTAGCCTTGCTTTCAGTCCTGATAAACTGTCTATAAAAAGGAAAATAAACAAATACATTATTCAGGGATGAGACAAGCAACCGCTCACTAGAATTTATACAATATTTGAAAGAAAATCAAATTCTTACACTTTACCAAGCAGACTAGCAAAACTTGGTATTTAATGATCCCAAAAGCCTTTTTTATACTTTAGAAAAAAAGAATTTAGACGTTTTATGAGTTTTCAACAGCACAGGTCAAAAATTGAGTTTGGAACTATATAATGGATTCAAGATGTGGATACGTAGGAGACATAAAAAAATCCCTTAATCAATTACTATTGAAAAATTATGAGTTTTCTAACACCAACGCTATTGAGCATAACTTAAGTCTAGTTTACTGTCAGGAAAAGTGGAGCATTGAAAATCACAAAAAGGGATCAAATCGGTTTAGAAATTTATTCATTTCCCATACCATCAGGTTTTTTCTTTTCTTGTTCATCAAGAAGTGTATCGATATGGTTCTTCAATCGATCCATTTCACTGTTCTCGTCGTCCGTAAGAAGAAGTCGGCTATGGTTTCCCTGGTAACGAGAAAAATGGAAAGAGAAGCTATATCATGAAATAAATAAAGTATACAATTGTTGAAGTAAAAGCCTTAAAAACTCTCTTTTGATTGGTTTGCGAAATTGAATAATCTGATATCAGACCATCCTCAATCTAAGCTCGATGTGGTGAAATAGATTACCACTTGCATTCAATCCCAACCAGCTGTCTGTATAAAACATCTCCATGTAACCTTTTAATACTACTAACTAAAAACATAGTCTATTGATATTAAAACTTTGTTGACAAAAAACCAAATGTCGTGTTTTATTATTTCATCAAACATCATGGTTGAAATGACAAACCAAAAAATATCAGAACACTAAACGCTTTCCAGGCTCCTAAAAACTCCAGATCAGGTTGAGGCACCAGGCTGGTGGGGGGGGGGGGGGG
>JAUBWS010088854.1:0-10527 GCA_032270445.1 Darlingtonia californica | reverse complement strand
AGTAGATTTGGATGTTTCTAGTTGAGAAAATGTTTTTATCCACAAGAACTTCCAAAAACTCATAACTAAAATAATCCCAGAAGAGCAATACAGCTAAACTTACTGCAATCAAAATGAAGTTCTAATTTACACTATACTTTGTTTTTAAATCTAAGACAGAAAAAATTAAGGAGTTTTGCCTTCCAAACTTTTTACTCCAACACATCAAAACAAAAAAATATATGGACGGTCTGTGCGAGATCATCAACATGAAAATATTATGCTTTCGCACATTGAAGATCTATAATGTTTTATGCATACAATATCAAAAACAGGAGAATTGGGGCTGAAATATAATCTTCCAAGCTAACTTAGTGGAAATCTAAAAAACTTCCTCATAATTACTAAATTACCTAACAATTGAAATTATCTTTAGAATTTAATATCCAGGTTATTAAACATATCGAAAAACTATTACTTTTAATTGTTGGCTTTTACACAAAAGATGGGAACATTGATAAACATGAAATCAAGTTGTTACTCAAATCTGAAACTGTTAAAATGAGGTTGCTTCACAAAAACGAGGCTGCTTCAAGAAAAACAGGAAAAATCAGGTTGCTTCAAGAAAAACAGCAAAAAAGATTTATAGAAAACCACGAGAGGTCATCTTTTATAAAGGAAGGGGGCAGTTTGTATAGCACAACTTTTATTCATTTTTGATGAATATTTAATTAAAAAGTTTTTCTTAAAATTATTATTTTTCAAGGCAACTTTTATATTTTCCTTCCAAAAACAAATAAACAAACTTACTGAGTTTATGCTTTGATTGATCCATCCTACTATTCTCAAGGAAGAGTAAAATGATATCCTCACTCCTATATATCACATTTCCAACTTTCCTTAGTCCCATCCTTATTATCAAAAACTGAAATCTACCCTTCCGAATATTAAACAGACCTAAAGGAAAACATTGAAGATTAACTTTTCTTCTAATACTCCTATGAGACATGGACGATACTATTTCAAGTGAATAACTAACACCATAATTTACAGCCTAACAAAAGATACAGCCATCACCTTGATAGGGAACCGTTTTAAGAACTGTTTATGATGAAGCAATATTTATATAACAGAACATTGATGTGAAGGTTTCATCATTAATATCATTTCTCATCAGTTTACTTTGATTTTACTATTTTGGCCTTTATTTTGTGACTAAAGTTTTTTGACAAAAACATTGCCAGAATCAATTACTCTCTTGAGATGTTTTTCATTGATATGCAAGAAGGATTGCTTATCATTGAAAGAAGTCAAACGGTGACTCTGATTTCACAAGTCCGGATATAAAAATACTCAATGTTGTTATCTTATATTAGGAATGATATGAAACCTTACGAGAAAGAACACTAACTTGCACCCTTTATCAACCCTTAAGCCAAACAACAACATTTATATCTACGACTGGAGAAATTTTACCAAATCTAAAACATACAGATAAAAATGAATGTAAAAAGAAGAACTATTCCTAGATATCCACAAAATGACCAGTCCTACAAAAAAAGTTAGACGAGCTCTCCAATCATCTATAATGTGTTATTTTGAAGAAGACAGATGTTTGGAGTAATACTTACTTTTGTTCTGTGAGTTTTGTAACTTGTCATATTTGTAAGTCTTTAAAAACGGCTATAGAGTGTTTATTGCTCTACAAAAGTTTATGCACTAGTTAGACATTTAACAATGAATTTTATAAACATCACAAGAAGACAATGCGTAGCCATATATAAGATGACTTTAATCTTGTCAAGAGTATACAATAAAATTTGTAGAAGATGGATGGATGTTCGGTAGAGTTAAGTGACCATTCAAAACACTTCATTCTATAGAACACATACACCATGTAAAATAATTTTAAGTATCAACCACAACATTCATAATAAGATGTTCTAAACCAAACCAAATTTTTCACAAATCAGTTATAAGTTTTTACATCTTCCTCTCATTCAAGAAGTAGTAAACAAAAACAAAACTTCTGTGAAGGAAAACATGAAAACCACCAAATGGCTTACAAAAACAAAATCTCTCAGACTTAAAAAAAAGACTAAACTTTTTTTATCTGTAATTAACGTTTTTATTCTGTATTAGCATTTACTTAGGAGTGACTTACATAAACAACAAAAGTAAATTATTTTCTCTTAATTAGCTAGAACAATTACTTCAAATGGTCTCAGGTATGTTCGATAAGATCCTATAGTATATATCAAAAGTATTAAACCAATAATACCAGCAATTCTAGTCAAAAACGATAGAACGACATATCAAGTGAAAAGACAAAAACATATAGAACTTATCACTGTAGCTATAAAGACAAATAAAAAGACTTGAAAACAGTGTATTTTTTATTTCAGTAAAAGCAAAACACATCCTAGCACATTGATGTCTTTGGATATGGACCGGAATGTAATGTTATTCACTTCCCATTAAATTTGTCATAAAAGAAACTCATGGAGGAACCATGTTGTGCAAAATAAAAAGGAATAGTCTTTCAAACAATAAATATTAATCCACCAAAATGTTCAAGACCTAATTTCTTGAAGCTATCTCATAAAATGGAAGTGATTAATCTTTCAATGGAATTATCACACTTGAGATGAAATTTAAAAAAAAAGGAAGATTTCCATAGATTACTAACTATAATCAAAGTGCTGTTTAATATAATTAAAAGATATCTTTATAATTTTGGAGCAATCTAAAACAATATCCCTCCTGCCAGTGTAAGTTAGAAAGCGCCTACTGACTCACTGGAACACAAAGTACCTTACTTGACAGACCATTATGCAGAACATGTTTATTCTTCCAACGGTAATAAAAATTGTAGGTTTTTCTTCTTGGTAAAAATAATTGACAAAAATACTTTCGGATGTAGACAACGAATTGTCAAGTATATAGTGGGTCCAATGAACTTGTCAACGTTATTCAATCAAATGTAGATTTATCACCAATACAACAGTTTGTATTCTAAAGAATAGTTTGTATGGAACTTTCACGAAAAGGAAATACAAAACATGAATTCATGAAAATATAAGTTCCAAAAAAACCATCTGCAAGACATCAAACTGTTTCCTCATGTAAACAAAAGCTTTTTCAAGAAAGGTCCTAACTGCTAAACTAACAGCTATTGTGTGAAAATTCGCTAAAAGAAATATAATGAATATTAAAAATTTAAAAAATGAGAGAAATTATGTCTCCTTTTTTCCGTGAATAGCCAGCATGCATATTATTAAACCTGAATCATCTAAGTCTACAAACTGAAATATATACTGGAGAGAGAACATAACTGTAAATATTTCAAATTAACATAAAGATGTTAAATAACTGTTTAAGAAATCAACTGCAGAAGAAATAATCTAACTTTTATACATTAAAACATGATGTACATTTTTTAAACGAACTATTACCAAGTGCCAATTGTGAAATCTGATTATCAAAACTAATAAAAATCATCATCAATGAGTGGTGGTTACTGAGCTACGTAGCAATCAAAATACATAAAGATGTAAAAAAAGTGCAGAAAAAAGACTCCTCATCAATTTATAGGAGACTGACCTTCTGCAATTTTTCTTCTGCTATACGTTGTTCAGTTATCCTGATTAGTAGTTCTTCATTTTTCCTAGCATAGTCTACCAATGTTTTCTTTGTTTTACTCAGTTCTGCTTGTGTCTCAGTCAGTTGCAGACGTAACTTAGTAATGGGTTCGTTAGTCAGGTCATAGCTGTGGTCTGCACTGGCTTCAGAGCAATTGTTCTAAAAGAGAACGCATCATTTAGAGTTAATTAATTATATTAATGAAAGTTTAAATTAGAGACTCTAAATTTTGGACAAAATAAACCAAGAGGTTAACTAATTTGATCTCATTTCAGAAAAAAAATGAAAAAAGCTAGCATGATTTTAAGTATTAGAGTATCTGGTGCTTATTTTTGAAAAGTTGACTTCCAGTCGACTCTTACTGTATGACATCAATCATAATGACTAGAATATACCAAATATGGTATATAAAATAACTAGAAATATCTAGAAAGAAAGATTGTGCTGTTATGAGCAGAGCACAATCCTAAACGTGCATGTAATATGAAAACAACAAATATTTATATCAGATTTAGAACTTTAACTAAAAAAATATACCATTGACAAACATTATGAAAATTGTTTCACCGTATCTGAAGAAACGCAAAAATGCTTGTTCAAAAAAATTATACAAAAACGGGAAAAAGAAAAAAAAATAACGAAATGTATATAATCTAATAATCAAAAATTTTGAGATATAAAAACAACTCGAGAACCCATATAAAAACACGAAAGGCCACTTAATAATTATTTAAAAGAAAACAAATTTAAAACAAGTTTCAATGAAAAACTATCAATTCCAAGCTTTCCCTTCAACAAGAATTTTCTAATGGATTATCAAAATAGCTCCTTGATTGAATAAACAACCCTATAAGTTCATTAATAATGAAGAAAAAGAAAATTTCGAATAAATCATTATAAAACGAACTAATTGATAATATATGTATTTTCAAAAAATAACACCTTTATCTAACATCATAACCAGCTTTTTCCATATTGAATATAGAAAAGGTCCTGAACTGCAACCAAAAAAATTGTTAACTTATTTTTCTTACTATAATATAATACACGCTATAACTTACTGAAGAAAAAAACAAACGATAAATGTTCAATTTACAACTTAGTCTTGTCATTCGGATTGTCAGCAGGAACTCCCAAAAATTCAATTGAACCTCTAATAATAAATAAATTTTAGTTCTCCACTCTAAAAAATCATCAGGTGTATTTGACTTTTCTATCGAAATTTGAAACTTTCCTTAACATTTCTGGTGTACAATAGTCCTTCAAAATATATATTTTACTTACTTATTCACTTACTGTACATTTTAAAGTAATCCAAACTATTCTAAGAAGCTCTTTGAACATGATCATTATGCTTTAAAGTTGATTGTAAGATATTAGCAATGAACCAAGAGCCTCAGTTTAGTACGATAAGTAGGTCTTTCAGGTGGTGCAAAAAAAGAGGTGAACGTGATTTAAATTTCATTATCTATTACAGCTGATGACAATAGATAATGACTTTCTAACGATCTTTTACACTATTCCTGTAATTTTGCACCCGAAAGATTTCATCATACTACAGAGGAGTTATTCATCCTTAGAACTGCTTTATATTTATCAATTTAAGGCATGTGAGAAGAAAGACGTATTCACCTACATTCATTCTTAAAATAATTGCTAAAATACTTCTTATTAACTGAATAATATTATTTTAAACACGCATTTCATACAAAAGATCAAACGTTTGATCACACCTTCACTTGCATTATATCATAAAACATATGAGTGTGAGTGTCAGGTACCAGAAAAAACAACAAAAGAAGGAATTAATTTCCATAAAATTTTTACGAAAAACTTATTTTAAGTCAGTTCCATATCTTCCTAAAAGTAGATTTAAACCGTCTGCTTAATTTTAATTAATGCTGTTGCAATATTTGTTTGCTATCTGGAAAAAAACAATACTACTAAAAACTTTATACAACAGGTACTTTCTAGACACTGTTGAAAGAAATTTGAAAACAGTTGATGAAATTTTCAAATGAGTACCTGAGGAATTCTGGCGTATATAATTATTCTTGATTGATTGATTGAATACAGTTTAATAGAGGCAGAAAAAACTTTTCATATTATAATATGTATATCATTATAATAATTATAAACTTTTTAGTAGCTACAGGCTTATAGAAAAACATGTAGGTGGCTGATTTTTCTTGTTTTTACACTTGGTGTGCAAACTTTTAGGTCAGGCAATGCACATTGAATGCAAATTTATGGATGGCAAAAAATAGTTCTAATCAGAAATCTTACACAGGCATGGAAGCGAGTATGGGCAATCACCCTCCATGTATAAGCCTGTAGCTAATAAAGAATCAAGAATCTAATTTTTCTGCTAAAAAGCAGGGTTATTACAAGCTAAGTTAGCCCATATCACTACACATTTTACCTAGGCTTGGATGAGTGAAATTGAATAAGAATTCGTACATGCATGCTAACAATGCTATACATGTTATTATCAAACAATACTATAAATATGGAGACACACTAATATCAAATTCCATAAAAATGTTGTTCCAGAGGAAAGAGGGGCTCGAAAATTACTTGGTAGATTTTCTGGTTTCACCAGTATATTCACTGGCAATTTACCAGGAATATTTTTTCTGGCATCCATATTAGTATTTTCAATAATTTTGAATTTCCCAGTACTACTGGTAAATTCAATAGTAATAAAATTGCTTATCAGTAATTTTGAACCTTCTTTTCCTGCAGAATGCTGCAAATGTTGTTCTTTCATGTGTGTTATTTTATATTGTGAAATAATTTGTATGTAAAAAATGATGTCAATTTCTAAATACACTATATAATGCATGTTTTTCTTATTTTGCTGTTTTTGCTAGAAAATTCAAGTTGAATAAGTGAAATCTACATGAAATCTCAGCATTTTCAAGACCTTTCATTCCAATATAATGACGTATTAATAAAAAAAAAGTTCATAAAAATAAAAAATCTGATTTGCCAGAAAGATCCACCAAACAATTTGCTTGTATGAAAAAAAATCAAAATCAATTGATTTCCTTCTTTTTTCAGGCATATAATCGCAAAATTATTGTTTAGCCTCTCTACAGATTAAAAAATAGGTAGATCCATGTACTAGTCAAAAAAACTCAAATTTTTTGAAGGTCAATTGCACCATTTGCTTTTCCTAAAATTTTGAAATTCTTTGTTTTATTGTGTAGTAAAAAGCCTAACTTAAAACTTTGGTTTATTAATTGTTAAATTTCAATGGGTCTTCATTTCAGTGAGAAATCAGTTGTTGAAATCTTGCAAATTTTATCTTCTAACATTGCTCAGCTAACTAAAGCCACAAATTGAAAATCATAGAGGAAAAAGCACGTCGAAATTTCCATTCGGGTAGTAAAACAATTTTAATGGCCGTTTTAATGCAAGATGATAATCGCAAGTAAGAAAAGTAGTAGCAATTATATGTAAATTCCAACCATTGATTTATGAGCAATGAGATTTTTCACCAATTTTTGTAAGATTTGAACAATCAATCTCTCACTAGGAAGACCATAAAGTACTCATTGAAATTTCATAACTAGTACACCAAAATTTCATTTAGGTTTTCTGATACAAGGTGGAAAAAGATTTTATAAAAGCAATATGGTGCTGTTTAACCTTCAAAGATGTTTAGTTTTTTTGGGACTCGTCCAGTACAGTTTCAAAGCAAACAAACAGATTTTCTGCATCCAAATAAAAAGCATAAGAATTTTAAAATCACACACTCATTGTTTTATGTTCTTTAAGAACATCATAAGTACATTAAAAGTGATGTTTCACTTAATTTTATACTTATGTTGATGAAAAACTGCCAATAGAAGATACATTGTATAACTCCTTAAAGGAGTGGTTCGGTAAAAAATGAAAAAAATCATTGTTTACTTAACAATAATCAGCTTTTATTCATGGTGCAATTAAAAAGCCATCTTTCTGCCCATCTTAACATGGCTCTTATTGTGACCTTTTTCATGACATCACACAGGCACCTTCGCTTCAGTAAACCAGACAGAAAAGATAAGAAAACAGGTTTCAATTCATTAGTGAACTTAACAGCTTTGGTTCTAAAATAAAAGTTGAGGCAATCTAAACTTATTTCTTAATAAAGAACCTTAAGGTTTATCAAATATTGAAATTTTATACAATTTTTTTTATATATAATTGCCTTTATTCTCTGAAACACACTCACAGTTTGTTAACTCTTTATGAAAACTTGCTTTGGATACTGGTTTTTCACTTCTGAAAGGGCAAGGTTTATACTTATCTGCCATTTTATTAGTAAATGTCATTTCTTGGTGTAAAAATGCTAACATTGTAAGACTTTTGAATTGGTAATAATAATTCATAACACTAATGAAATTCCAAAATCACAGACTTTAAATGTTCTTATTTTGTTGCAAAGCTTGCTTTAAATTTTGCATGGTTTTTCTGATTCAGAGGTTACCTTTCATTTAATCGCATTTGTTGCTTTTTGATAAAGGAGATGTCACAATTTTGAAAAAAAGTATTCTATCCACTCCAATAGACTCTGTTGGATGTTGAATAGGATAATCTTCGGTTTCATGTGTTTATTTACTATCCATTTCAGTTTTAACTCCTTGCCTTTTGGTGTGGTAATTTTTTTATATCATTACAGAAATTATATGCAGTTGTTACTCTTTTTTTTACAAGAACATCTTGTGATAAACGCTAGCCTGCGATTTCAAATGTTTTTGGTTGCAGGGGCAATATAAAAAAGATCTCAAAAAACTTAAATCACATCTTAATGGTATCAATGGAGGAGTAGTGTTGTGAAAGACCGCAAAAATTTTACTAGAGGTCGCCATGAGTCTCAAGCAATATATTGAGTTGCTTATAAAAAAGCGAGTATTTCTCTTTTTTTTCTGAAGCTAATACAAAAGGGAATGCTCACTATTTGCCTCTCTACTTTTAGAGTAAAGTTGCATGAAATACTATGAAAGCTTATTAAAATTGCTAGCAAAAAATCTTTTAAAGTTAACTGAAACCCTCAACTGCTAAACTAAACTTTTGCCAAATTCAAAAATGTTCAATATTCAAATTAACTACCAAATTTAATTCCTACAAAAAATAATTTGCCTTTTAAGGTATCAAATCTTTAACCCTCTAACATCTGGTGGTCACATATATGTACATTGAGAAAGTTGGAAAATTTCAATAACCATAAGGTGCTTTCATCTTCAAAATGCACGAATGGGTTATTTTAAGCCATTGTTTAGGGGTATAGCTATTGATTATCTTTAAAAAATTAAGAAAAACGTCGAAAATTAGGCAATTTTCAATTTTGATGTACTTTTCTCCTTTTCATCTAGAGTGTCGTTTTGGTATATAGAATATAGGGGTAGAGACTTGAAACAAGTCTCAGGCGTTAAAGGGTTAAAAGAAAATATTCAACAATTCAAGAGACATCTTCAACTATTTTTACATAAAACTAATTCATCAAAAATAAAATTAAGCATAAGCTTTTTGGATTATGTTCTTTGAGCCAGATGAGCCAGACACAATCAAAACTTCCGGGTCATCCATGCAGACACAAGGGATTTTTAGTGGCAGATATGTCATATTCATACTGTAAAAATTGGTAATAATTTAAGAAAAACATGGAGAAAATAATAGCAACTTTATTGTTTTGGCTGATAAGGTACCATCAATGGGGTTTCTTGCATATAAATGGGGTTTGTTGTTAAGGAAAAGATCTCAAGATTTTTAAAGAAACACAAAATACATTTATAAATAAAATTATCCTCACCCTTCTTCCCTAAAAAGACAGCTAGAGTGAAATGATATGCACCAATTCACCCCATGTATGTGCAAGTAAAAGTTGACAATAGCTAGAAGACCATCTACGCAGAGATGGGAATAATGTAGCCACAAAATAATGGAAGTTTTTGGCACAATGGCTATCTCCAATATTTTCCTCCCTTTTTAACTGAAAACTACCAAAGCACAGGTTTCCTCACTCAATTTTCTAGCTCTACCTCTAACCTCATGCACAAAATCCAGACTTAGGACTGGACTTGCATATGGAGCCCCTTGCACAAGAAAAAATCTTATTAATTGCTAGCCTGGCAATGTAAAAAAAACATGCAACAAAGTACAATAATATCGCTCTTTTTCTTTGTTGAGAAAGCTTATTAAAATTGCTAGCCTGGCAATTTTAAACGAGCTTAATCCAAACTCGTTTGTTGCAATTAGCTGAAATCGTACTTCAAATGTTCAATTTTTCCAGCAGATTCTACTCAAACTTCATCAACGCCTTGAAACGTATTTTTTATAAATATTTTTATAGTATATTTCATATAAATATTATTGTATGTATATAGTATAAGAGTGTTAGTCTCATTGCAGCTTCAGGTGTAAGATAGCTGTATACAAATAAACACATCATCAACAAGCACAAAGAACAAGATGACACAAAGGACTACACAACAAAAACGAAGAAGGGAATAGAGAATGGAAAAAAATTTTACGGACAGAAAAGCAATAATGTAGCAGAGAGATGATTAGAGATAGAATCGGTTGTGATTTATGAGGCAGAGAGTGAAAGAATAAAGAAAGATGAAGATAGTATTTTGAGTGGCCGATGGTAGATTATTGCCACAAATCATCAGTCAATAGCCACGCCCATTATTTCAGGTATTTAAATCGAAATGACTTTACGGACGTGGCTCCCCAGCAGTACTGATCAAGTATCATCTATTTTACAATATAAGTCAGAAGGTAAGGAAGAATAATAGTGATGAAAAGGAATGACGAAGATAATGCGATGGACAAGGTAAGTAAGGCCGTCATCGGAAATATCTTGTTTTAGCGTCCGGAATGGACCCAAAATTCGGGTCGGTCGGTCGGTCGGTC
>JAUBWS010088843.1:0-11762 GCA_032270445.1 Darlingtonia californica | reverse complement strand
TATTGTAGTATTTAGAAGTTAGAACATTGTTATCGAAAAAGTTTTTATCAGGGTCTATATCGTTATTTAGGAGGATCGTTTCCGATTCATAGAAATTACTTACATTACTCGCCATCATTTAAAGGATTATCCATTTCCTTGATCACTTGCTTCTTTTTAACAATTCTATCATAATTTAAAATCAAATCTTTTTCACCATTAGCTTTCCTCAACTTTATATCTTCTCTGAGTCTTCTTCTAATGTCCACTGTAGCCCTAGAGAAGTCCGAATTTATCCATATTTCCGTGTCTTTTAGCGCTTTGGAACTATTAAGAATTTTTGTTTTGTCAGTATACCGTAACAATTTCATTATTATTGTTCTTGGTTTCCCGTTCGTTCGCTTCCCGGTTCTGTGGATTCTTTCGATCTCGATGTCTTCCTCTATTTTTAATTTGTTTCTAAATAGATTTTTTACTTTTTCTTCGACTTCAACAAAAGTTTCTTTCGCATGCTCCGCTATTCCGTCAATTCGGATGTTGCTCCTTCTACTTCTGTCTTCCAAGGATCGCATCTTTTCCTTCATGTTTTCTTGCTCCATCACCACTCTATCAAACCTGTTATGCACCTCCAGCAACTTTTCATCAAAAATACTCTCCACGTGAACACAATTTTCCTTCATATCTTTCATATCCTTGTCTAAATTTTTCATGTCATTAGTGTTTTTTATAACCGCAATTTCCATCTTGTCAATTTTTCCGTTTATCTCTCTTAACACTTTTTCAATTTTTGATTCAATTTTTTTCGTTATTCTTTCCTCTTGCTCCTCCATCAACTTCGTCATAAGCTCTTCAATTTTCTCCATACTAACAGCCATAGCTACTTCTTTCAATTTTATTAAAGTTGTAAATGTATATATTTATAACTTTTATATTTATATTTTGTATTTTTTACTTTCTTATAAACTTCTTTTAGTTGAGAATATTAGTTGAGAGTATGCGCACCCGCGTAAAACACGTCTGCACTCTACCAATGCTCAACTACTATGTTTTAGGAAATATGATGACGTCAGCAAGTTACCATTGCAACTATTGTCAATTAATTGTCTTTTTGGAAAACCTTTCATGGTAAACTACTATTGTGCAAAGTTTCAAGCTTCTACCGTTTCTCGTCTTTGAAAAAATGTGGAGGTTTTTTTTTGGGATTTTTGTGATCTTTTTTAAATTTTTGTTTTTGTTTTGCGGCATTTTAATTTGGTGATTCAGCATAAATGTCGAATTTCGCGGCTCGATCGAAATGCTATGTGTCACGAAATATTGTAACTGAGCCGAAAATGCTGATCGTACCCGCAAAACTGCGAAATTTCCCCGCAATAAAATTTTTTACACGTTTCTTTTCCGTGCAGCAATCGCCTGAAAAACAAGAGGTCGTGGTTTCAATCCCCACTCGATCCGTTACCTTTTGAGATAATAAGAAAGGCATATTAGTATAAGATCTGTTGTTTCATCATAATCAAATGTATCTTTTTGATTTTTTTTTGTTATTGTTAAAGTCTTTGAATAATTTTTTGGAGGCACAATAATTTAGGCTCGCTAACTTTTGTTCAACAACCGAGCAGTTTCTTTCTTATTCCCTCGCTCTCTTGTTAAGGAGTTTCGTAGGACTCACTTCGTTAAATTAAAACAAAATTTTTTTGACGTATTCTGATCTTTTTTATTTAGTGCACCAGCAAAATCAGTGACGTTAAGTGTCAGCCATCGAGAACCTGTCAATGTGCCGCCCCCCAAAGTTAGAATTTGTTTCTTGTATTACCCCAGGCAAACGCTCTTTACGGAATGATTTCCCCACCAATATTATCAAATATTGTACCTCTATATATTTTGGATCAAGGGCAGCCACTATTCCTGGAAAGGTCTGGAATTGCCATATACTCCCGTGAAGGAGAAAATTGGGAAAATCTACTGGAAAACTCCTAGAAGCTTTCTCAATTCTATATATTTTTGGCCGGTTCCAAAAATGCAAAGGGTTCGTTATTTTGAAAAACCAAATCAAATATGTGCTTATTTGTCATGTAAGTTCTTTATCTTAACCCTATATGGTGAATATGAGTATTATCCTGAAATAAACACCAAACTGTCCAGACGGTGATTTTAGTGATGATTTGCAATTATGACGTAATTGTTACATAACTCGTGATCACGTAATTCAATTTACATGAAATTTTGCACAAATGTTCCTTGAACCATATTGCATCAGTGTGTTAAGTTTCATTTGAAAATAAGAAAAATTAGTAAAGTTATGGAGGGGGGGGGGGCCGAATTGCCCCAAGGGAAATTTCTTTTTTCAGGTAAATTCCTTTGTTATTTTAAACTGCTCCAATATTGGAAAAATTACTAAAACTCCTGGAAGACTTCTGAAATTTGTTTCTTGAAAGAGCTTGGTCACGCTTTGTGACTTGCATTAAAACATATAATACGTTTTCTGATCATGTCATTCAACTACTCAATGCTCTAATTTTAGCTGTGTTTTTAATCTTAAATTTCAAAATTATGGGCCAACCTATAATTGGCGTACTTTAGAACATAATGAATGATGTGGGTTATACGAAAAACTTCATATTCGTTTGTATTTCGGTACCTTTTTATGGTTAGACAAAAGTCCTTCGAATCTTAAAATTCCTTTCAGCCCTGTAAAAGACCCCTGGAAATTTAGACGAGGAGAAAAATCTTAAAAAATATTTTTTGTAGCTCGCAAAAATTTGAAATAGTGTATTTGAAGTCTTTCGATGCGTTTTTTTTTTTTACTTTGGCGTTTATAGATAGGATTTTGTTAGCAAAACCGTTCTTCCTCAAACCAAATTTTGCTTAAAGTTGCTGATGAGACCGTAATAAATACCTCGAAAATTCCTCTGGCATAATATTGATTTTTGTGTGATCAACTTTTGCATAAATTTACTTTCACAGGAATTGGTGCAATATGAAAAAGGTGTACAAGTATAAATATTAGAGGAAAAGGATGATATTATCGGTACGTTATAAATTTTCTTAATGCAAACGGCAAGGGCTGCACTCTATATTATAACACCGGTATACATTAACTTCAAAAAATTTCGGACGTTTTTATTGTCGGACAAAAGCATGTCCGAAAATTTAATTTTCCGAAATTTTTTCGTGTCCTAACTTTAAAAGCATCCGAAAATTTTCCTAAGAAAGAATATTGAACTTTGCTTTTGAAAATTTTTCTTTCAATTGAAATAACAAAAAAAATAACAAAAAATACATATAAATCAAAGGTTTTCTACACGAAAACAGGTTTTCTGCACTAAAAACTACAGTCTTGTCATGTTTGCGATCACACGTTTATGCCGACATACACGCGAGCTTGTTTTCAAGTGTAGTCATTTTCGTTTCGTACATAGTTTTTTAGAAAACTTATTTGGCGGAAGGTTCTTAGGCTGTTCACAGCCTTAAACTGTCAATTTTTTATAACCACATCCAATGTTAATTACTTTCAACAGGCTTTTCTTGTATCCTAATTATAAATAACACACATCCAAGTATTGTAGTATTGTTTTTTTTATGGAGAAGACTGATGTTTTTATAAATTTCCTTTTGCAGCAAACTCTTTTCCACATATGTCACAATTATATGGTTTTCACTTGTATGTATTGCATACAGCACGGATTATTTATAGGATCGGGCTCACCTTTGTTTTTCTTTTTTTGATGTATTACACTGAAACTAGTAGTGTGTGTACTCACCTCACAGGTGTAAGCCTGGTCACATGGGGATGAATTACTCAAATTGCGCATCTATTCAAATTGTAATTTATATTAACGTAACAGGCGGTTGCATGACAGATTGGGACTTTCACCACCCATCACCCCTATTCCTCCGTAATTTGTTATCTTGCAATGTGAGCTGAAAATTATATGAAATCTTATGATTCTTTTAACAGACGCTCCTGAAGTGAAGGCAAAGGAAGAAGAAGTTAAGAAAGATGAAACACAAGAGACCAAGAAAGAAGAAGGTATAAACTTTTATTTTTATTTTTTAGTTTTATTATTGAATATGTCGTAAGCACCGTGGAACAGATAATCAAACTTCCAAAAAATGTAAATGTTAGGGATTATGTTCTGTGCATATGCTCTAATTTAACTACCTTAACCTCTTTAGACAGGTAACCGACAAATAATTTTGATCGGCGAATAATATGAGCCTTTTTTAATTTATCTTAATTAAAACCAAAAAAATACCGAGGTTACTTGTTGAAGTTTTAAGAGGTGATAAATATTAGAGGCTGATCTTCACTGTCAGGCGATTATGGTATTGAGTTTTTAAAGAATTTACATTAAAACAAATATAACATTCAATTCTTTTCTCAGCTCCACAAAGAATCGAACTCAGTGACGAGGCTAAACAGATAATCCTACGGTCTCAAAACTTTGCACAATTCTTCGACCATGCAGCTCGTATTATTGAGAAAGCCATCTGCGAAGAAGATTACGCTTTCGATTATGGAGCAACCAAAGATGAAGGAGAAGGGTGAGAGAATATTCCGCCTGGTGTATTTCCGCCTTCTCTAGTAGGAGAACGGATTGGTTATTTACCATTAAGAGCCAACTAAGTAGTATCTTCAACATTCCTAGTCGACGCACAGCGTTAATCCTCTATCGCCATGGTCATATGTGTTACTTATCTTTCCTCTAGTGTTGACCGTCAGCACATAGGGCCATGGTCATATGTGTACATTGAGAAAATCGAAAAATTTCAAGAACCATAAGTGCTTTCAATTTCAAATTTTCAACAAAAAAGATTATGCATAATTTGGTTATTTCAAGCCATTGTTTAGGGGTATAGCTATTGATTATCTTCAAAAAATTAAGAAAAACGTCAAAGGTTAGGCCATTTTCAATTTTAATGTACTATTTTTCTTCTCATTGAAAGTGTCACTTTGGCATATAGAACATAAGGGTAGAGAGTCTAATAGGTCTCAGGCTTTAGATGGTTAAAGACATCTTTTAAAATAATGTCTAAATGACCTCTATGAGATATTCCTGTTTAATGAGCACTTTGAACATTTTGGTAAGCCCATTTCAACTGTAACAAATAATTTCATTACTGGCAGAACTATCAGAACTCTGGGCTTCACTGTAGGGGCTCTGCGGTCCTTATGCACTAAGGAGCGAAGCTAAGTCTTCATTGTCGAAAAGGGATGATAAAGGAAAATATTCCTGTGGTTCAAAATTGCTAATTAGCGTGGTTTAGCGGTGGTTCAGTGTTGCCAATAAAGATTTAGAGCCGTGAACCCCAGTCTAAGACTGATAATTGGAATCATCAGGGGCTATAGATGAGTTGTCATTTTGACTGTATAGTTTCGCAGTCATCCGAAAACTCACTTATTCCCTAATGTTTTCAACTTAAATTTGAGGTAATAAAGACAATTTTCGCAGTCAAACATTTCTTGTTTAATTACTATTATGATCCTAAAACTCACTAAAACAAAACTGGATAAGTTACATGAGGATGTAAATAAACATTGCAAAATGAGAACCCATCTATACGTTCCACAAGTTCGAATGAACGAAGGTATTGTAAGCCATTACTAAAGAGTTGCTGCTAAGGGGAAACGAAAACGAAAGCGAAAGTAGGCGTAGTTTCGTCCGATAGCTAAAAGAACAACACTGCTTTGTCAGAAGTTTGTAAATCAATCAATTTTCTTTTCTTTCCAGTGATACGTTGACGTCGAAGAAACTTGCTTTGAATCGTAAATTTTTTGATGACAGATGGTTGAAGCATCGTTGTGTCACATGCATGGATTATTCCGTTCAGGTATTCTGCTCTACCCCTCCCCTCCCTTACAAAACTTTAAGCGTAAAGCTTGAGCGAACGAATCCATCCAACATCTGTGTGGAGGAATATATTACTATTGAGAAGTACACACTATTTCATTAAAAAAACCACCACCCCACTCACAAATATGTGGATGGAATGTTGGATTCTTTTGCTCAAGCTTTTAGACCATTAAAGCAATCAAAACTTCCCAAAATCTTTGAAAACCGGATCCGTTCTGGTTTCAATAAATACCCGCATTTGATTTTTTTACACAATTTGTTTGGCATTTACAGTATTCAGAGCTTCTGGTGGCTTCATACAATTAAAACGAAGATTCACCACAAGGATGGTGTGGCTTTGATTTGGAACATGAAATACAATACACAGACACCTGAATATGTCTTCCATAGTCAAGTGAGTACTAAGATGCCCAAAATTCAGAAACTTGAATTAAACGCTCGCTTTCTTTTCCGTGCTTTTGCTACCAAGTAGATTTTAAAATTTGTAGTACTCTAGAGTACCAAATAATAGTCCCCCCCCCCCCCTTATTATTAATTTAAAAGACTTTTTACAATTCAAATTCGAAACCAACTCGAGAATGCGTGCAGATCCGCACGAAATTCATTAAAAAAACGCATAAGTAACGAAAAAAATTCAGCATGAGACTTGAATCTATATCCATATAATTTTATATCATTAGAGGAAACTTGTGACAGCATCATTTTGTTCTTCCTTTATTATATATGTACCAAAAAAGGTTTTTCGTCATTACCCTCCATTATTCCAACCGGACAGTAAGGTTTCTTACAACATTTTGATTCGACTTGCACCTTCAAAACAAATTTTTTTTTCCAGCCCCGATTTTCATGCAGTAAAAAATTTGCACGTAGCGGAAAATTTTATTCGTTGATGTCTTTTTTTTCTGGTGATTTTCATAATCCGCGTCAAATGTGAAAACAGCTATTGTATTAAGAATAATGAGTACTGTCCACTAGATTTTTAGTTCTATTTTTCCTATTATTTGAATTTAGCTTTTTCCAATGTGAAAAAAAACAATCATACTTTTATGATATTTTTTATTGACGGAGAATAAGGAGGCTTTATTTTTATTTTCCAGTCTGCTCTCATGTCCGTATGTTTTGCGCAATTTCACCCGAATCTATTGGTTGGTGGTTCGTATTCCGGTCAAATCGTATTATGGGATAACTGAAGTTGGAAGAGAACACCTGTACAGAAGACTCCATTATCCGCCTCAGCACACACGGTACATAACGCTTGACCTTTTGTGCAATTTACGACGACAACAACAACTGACTTTTGCGCGGTTTAACAAGGAAAGTGACCTGACATTCCACCCAAGTTCTGACTACAATAATAGCGGAAAGGGGGCTCGTTCAACTTTGAGAGTCTTGTATATCTTCACTCTTAATTGGAATTTAGCAATTGAAATCTCTAGAAAATTAAGTATAAAAACGCATTTGTTATATATGATTACGCTACAACAATAACCTCACATACGTCTTCTCGAGAGGTACAGGGTTGAACATCTGAACTTAGACGTGTCTTGGAGCATTGTTTCAAGCTCTGCAGTATAATCAGCTTTTCGAAGGATGACAGTACAGTTCCCTTTTTCAGCTTTAAGAATGACAATGTCGTTGTCGTAACCTTATCTTGGACACGAAGCTTCAATCAGAGTCAAACGTGGATTATTGTCCTTGGTCAAAAAAACTTATCCTCAAGTGAACCTGAAAATTGTCTTTCGAACCACATTACGCATTTCAAACCTGTTTCGCTTCAAAGATGTCATACCAAAAAGGTTAAAGTCATTTGTGGTGTACGGAGTGCACTGCACAGGATGTGATGCAGTTTATGTCGGGAAAACGAAAAGACATTTATCAACCCGCTTTAGAGAACACACTGACGTCAGAAAACCGACGGCTGTCACTGACCACATGACGAGTCATTTGATGATGTTGAGATAATTGCTCAGGGGAAAAGTGACAAAGAATTGCTGATAAAAGAATCATTAACTGTGAAAAAACTGAAACCAATTATGAACAACAATGTCGCATCGTTCCCTCTGGAGATATTCTAATTACGAAATTAAATATGCTTTATAATATAATTATAGTCGAGATTACTCTTTTTGCTAAATTTGAAATCGTACGATTTTGTATTATATTATTGTCTAGTGATCATGGTGAGAGTAGCACCGAAACGTCTAGTTAAATATGAATAATATCGCATTTTTTATCTTCACATTTTTAATTAAATTAGTATGGCCCAACACAAAGTTTAAAAAAAAAATTGTGTTTTACGAGATTTAATTCTACAAACAAATCCAATACTAAAACATTTACAGCACTTATTTTTGCAGCTCAGATAAACATGGATACTTAAAGACTTTGAAATAAATGAGGTTATTTTTTAAAAGATTTTGCTACCTCTACGTTATTTTTGCGAATTCTTAATCTTAATATAATATCTTGAGGGATTAATTTTTGCCAATCAGGCTCTTTTTGTTATTACAATTTTAATGGAATAAGTTATGCGAAAATGGGCCAAATTAGCAAAAATAAATCTCGCAAAAAATAGATAACTTAAGAATTTATCCCATAATAATTAATACACTTAAGGTACTTTACATTTCAAACAGTTCATCAATGGAATTTATTCCAAACGACTGTGGTGCTCTTGCAAAAGGTATATCTTTCCCACTCAACTTAGACCCAACAATGAATTCTTTACCAAGTTTTTGCTGCCCCCAAGTCAAGATTTCGTCCATTACTGGAGTTTTAACACCGACAATTTCTGCTATGCCTTTCATTACGACCATCCCAAAAGGAATATCTTCTGATAGATATCGATAGTTAAAGTTTGGAACAAATCCTTCTTCAGTTTGAATCATGGGGTGTATCAATCCATCATAAGCCTTGTTAGTCCTCAATGCCATTCTGAGAGTACTGTCGTCTGCTATCTGATCTTTGTAATGGATTTTAAGCCAGTCGTGAACGTCGATCACATAAGATATGTCAAAATCATTTCTAGTTTTTGCTAATGCCTTGGCTGTATTAAGTAATTCATTGCTGACATTTGACAATAATGTCGACTGTCTTTCATCTACTCCTTGGTAAAATAACGGTGCCTCCTTCAAAGTTTTACCATCCCAATTTTCCCATTTCCCATACATCACTGGTGGATGGATAAATGCACCAGCTGAAAAGTTTATTGCTATACAATTCTTTATTAACTGGAGTTGAGGATGTTTTCCAAGAATTTCCTGGATTGTTTCTAAAACTGGAAATGGAAGGGTGCATTGTTTTCCCACTAAAAAGGAAATTGCAAGTGAATCTTTCAAACCAAGGATTTTGGCATGTTTTCCAAATTCTTGAATTCTGCAGGCGAACGGAAGAGATTCTGTTGTTGCTATCGTGCAAATGCTTGCCTTATCTCCGATCAAACCTCTACATTGAAATTCGAAACCAGCGTGTCCTGGCAATCCAACAATTAGTGTATTTGGCTGTATATAGGGAGCAAGGGCTGTAAAGTATTGTAAATGTGCGAAGGCAGGGACTACGAGGAATATTATCTCTACTCCTTTCATTGCTGCTTCTGGATCTTTTGTAATAAGAGATGGTTTAGAATGTATCTCAGATTCTGTGCCATCATTGTTGACAATTGTAAGTTTCATATCTGTATTGTCAACAATTTTATTCCATCTTTCAGCTTCATCTTCGAAAAGTGTTAGAACATGCACATCAATATTCTCACGAGAAGATGCGAGAACAGAGAGACAGTGAGCACCATTGCCCCCTCCGCAAACAAGTATACGTTTCTTTGAAGCAGACATCTTTGTAGACGTTGAAACTAATAACCTGTAACAAAAAGATCAATGAATTTTGTTTAGTGAAAGTATGCATTCAATCTGCTAACCAGCTCTCTGAGAATTTGAGACAGTAGATTTTAGTCATAACTTAAACTTTTCTGGGGAGCTATGGTTTTCAACGGCGCCTCAAGACCCGTTTTGGTCTTATTTGACCATATCAGTTCAAGTTGTGTTGATTATCACCACTGCTATACTGCAGTATAGATTAGTAAATTTAGTAGTACCATAGAAGATAGCAAAGCAAGGTGATTGTGTTTTAAAAGATGACTTTTTATAAAAATGATGCAATTTCAAAAGAGAAGGATTTTTTGCGTTTGCGTTTATTCCATTTTGTGTGTATACAAACATACTTGTTTTTTGATTGTCTCTTCTATTGCTAAGACCTTTTAAGAAATATAAATTCAGTATTCTTATCCTTAAAATATTCTTTGTCACTTCTATTACCAAAAAACACCCCACATATAATTTTCATCTTTCTTTTCTAAGATTTTTATCTCCACAATATACAAACTCTTCATAATCTTATTCTATTTTAATACCATCCAATAACTAAACACTCACAATTTTATATCACTTATTCTCTCTGTCTTATTTGATAGTCATCATCTTCTAGACCTCACTTCCACATTATCTAGCCCTAGTCCTTACAAACACTATTATCCCCCTAATATTCCATTTACTCTATTTACTTCATTTTACTAATGACATTCTCTTTCATTGTTTCTTCTTTGTTCACTCTGTTTTTTCACCTTTTTTTAGCATAACACTCCTCCTTTAACACATGCATTGCTGTTCATCTCCGTTATCTCATTACTATCTCCATTATATTTAAACATTTAAGTTTAATACTTAACAATCTCAACAATATAAGATATTATAATACAATAAAGATAATATAAATTAAACTACAACTGATACGAAAAATATAATATATACACCATCCTTTGTCTTTGCTGTATATCTCCATAACATTAATCAATATACACACTAAACTCTGACTATTACCTCCATGATATGTAACTATAATTTTCATCTATCTACACTATTAATCTAAGCATATTATCTTACCTTTACCTTCACACAACACTTAATATCTATAACATTTTTTTATATACACCACCTCCACTTTTTACTATACAGACATTTATCTCCATAATACCACTTTTAAGATATCATTTTTTCGAAATATCACAAAACAAACATACATTTTGAACGTCACCATATGCTCCAAAATTATTTCTAGCCATCTATTAAAAAGAAAAACATTCTCCACATAGGGTTTCAAAAGGTTAAGAAATTACATAATCATATAAATAAGGTTTGTTTTGCCTGAATCATCATCGTATTTTTGAAGTAAAGTCGAAGAAAAGTAATCTTCATTTCTTTTAAAACGGATATTAGGCCTTCCCTTTTCTACTCTAGACTTAAGAGTTCATTATTTTACCAAGTTGTACTGCTGTAAAAATTAATTCTAGAAACGTGAATTAAATTTTCTTTTCTTAAGGTCCTGTTTATACTGAATGCGATCCTCACCATTACCTGGCATGGACTAAAAGAATATCCGTATTATGGTGATAGACAGCCGAAAAATGGTGACATGCAGTAATATTGTAGACGTATTAATTTCTATTTTTTGAAAACACCTATCCGTTTACATCCTTGTGTGATGACTCCATTGTCTAGGTTAATGCAGTAGAACTTATTGATTAATTCTAATCCTCTGGGGATGTAATAGTCCGGGTGCCAGGGGGTCAACTATGTCAGTCAGAGGAGCAAATCTAAACATACACGTTTTTTTTTTTATAAGAAAACCGTTTTTTTGTTTAATTTTCTTAGCAAATGCCTGAATATGGCTGAGATTTTCTTAAACTTTTTCTTAATTTTTATTCCTCTATTTCCTACGATATTTTATCGACAGCTGTAAATAACATTTTCTAGTTAACAATATTTGCTCGAATAGTTAGGATGTATATTTGACTGGAAAAAAAGAAATTATGGTGATTTAGTAACTGTAAATGTAAATATCAAGGTCTCCAAAAATTGGATCTTAACACGCTGAGGCTGG
>JAUBWS010088832.1:0-11763 GCA_032270445.1 Darlingtonia californica | reverse complement strand
TGAATGGAACTTTGGCAATTTATGAGAAATCATCTCTGGATTAAATGGTAGTAGTTTTTAAAACGCGAAAAAAAATTTCTTGATATCCTAATTAGGATATATATCCTAACTTGCAGTTTTCCCTGACTGATCTACAGAACTATGTCATGATGTGAAATAGACATGGGATATCAGCAAAGTCATGTATCTCTATTGACTTCCTTTTAGCTTGGAAGTAAACGTATTCATACCGTAAGATGCCGTGGTGGAAATTTGAAATTCCGTGCAATGAGATTGGATGCTGGTAATTTCTCGTGGGGATCTGAAAGTATGTATAAAATGCTATTTAAATGAACTCACCAGTCATGGATTAATTTGGTGAAATGATGAAACTAATGAGTGAGGGGTATTTGGTTGTTTTGACCGCATAATATTCCATTGATTTTCACTGTCATAGTTACACTGATCTCTAAAATGAATACACATTTTCGATAAGTAATAATCAACTGTTCTTCATCCAGGTGTTCTGATAAATAGCGGAGGTAAACATTACTGTTTTATAAGAGTTTATTAGAGAGAAAATCCGTTTTTTCGTCATAACTTTTGCTGTCTTCATTTGTTTTTGATGAAATCCACATGTAAGTTGTATTTTGCCATTACTGACATTTCCTGAAAGTTTGAAAACAATTGATATGATAGAAGTTGAAAAAAGACGAAAAATGTGTTATCATGTCTAATAAACTCTTATAAATACGCTTTATTTACTTCAGCTTGTTTGTAATAAAAGTAACGATGGAGAGTGCAAAACAGACTTATCAATAACATGAATGAACGCTACGGCAGGGATTTTTCATCGTTTTTAACGTGAGGGCAAAAAAATTGTCGGTGAAATGATGAAACTAATGAGTGAGGGGTATTTGGTTGTTTTGACCGCATAATATTCCATTGATTTTCACTGTCATAGTTACACTGATCACTGACATGAATTAACCATACAGCAGAAATTTTTCATGTGTTTTTAACCGTGGTGGGCAGTAAAAATTGTCTCTGGTTAATTAATTGAACACTTGAGAATATTAATGCACAACCTGTGGTCCTGTACATGTAGTTAGATGCATTATGTGTATATTACTTTTTATTCTATTTGTAAATGATAAGTTTTGGAACATTTCATGAAAATCCTTTGTGTTTTCCCAGCGATTGCATTTTCCAGGAATTAAATAAAACATTTTCGTTATTTACAATTCAGCCCTTCCAATCCGATGTCAACCACTAAACTGGCCATAGGACGGCAAATTTTTGCCGGCCTAGATAAGTTTTCAGGCAGCATGCTGTTTTGAGCGCCTCTGTAGGTCGGCATAAGAATTTTTTCAATCTCTAAATACAACAAACTCCCTATTAACTAAAAGGAAGTTTCTGTTTATCATTTTGTGTTTGAAAACATTGAGGTTTTTTAAAAAAAATTATATTAACTTGTATTTCCATAAAACCCTAGGATTTTTATTGCTGCAAATATTTTTAATAAAAAGGTTAACAAAATGATTGGTATAAATATAAGAAAATGCAAGTCATGGTTAAAAACACTTATTTTTTGAAAATATGAAAAAATAATTCAAGAGGTTTTCAACACTTTTAAAACTTTTAACTTTAATTTCTAGACAGCAGATTGAGAAAACCAGTTTGCTACGAAAAGAAAGCTTTTTATGCTCTTGTGTTGTTTAGGCCAATTTGGTATAGTTCAGAAGTTATGAGCTTCCAAAGATATTGCATTATTTTAGTCCAATTTGAACCCCAAATGGATTATCAGTGTCTCAGGGTTAATAGAATCGACAAAATGAAAAGGCTACAATAGATCAGTTTGCTTGAATAAGATTTCATATCATATTCAAAAGTTGACAAATAGTGTTTGAGGCTTACATACTAGAAAAATTTGAAAACTGTTGTTACATGAACGTCAACTTTCCTTAATTTTGTACGCTAATATTATAAAAGAATAGTTAACATACACAATTCATTCACTTCTATGTACATGCAAAAAGTTTTTAGTAGACTTTTTTTCCATGTTTAAAAAAAAGTATGTAAAAAATATAAACTTAATTTACTCTTCTTATTATCCTTATTATGTGCTTGTATTTTTTGCATCTTTCAATAAACAATTATACAAATAACGAAGTGATTGAGAGTATCAAATTTTTATTAAAATTATAAAAGCAAGGTAAAGGAGAGCAACGTCTTATATTTTCTGTTTTAAAAAGTAAACACAATGGTAACTAATTAAGTAATTACTGAATGAAGAAAAGTAATCTTGTCTGAAAACCAGGTATTTTGTTTTCGATAAAGTTTTCCATTGTGTTTGCATAAAAAAAACATTCAAGCATTGCTTACAATAATAATGCGTACATGATTCAAATGAAACCTAACATTTCAAGAATTTTATGGCGTATGTTGTAATATACTACTGTGTACGTGGATGTACACTCCTGTCTACAGATTTGTCAACCTCTGATATTCTGGCATTCAAAGTCATGCACATTTGTAACTCTAGTCAATCTAACAAATTAAATATGATTGGTTTGTTTTTTCCACTGTTATTATACAAACTTGAAGGCTTGCTTTTATTGATAGCCTCTGCATAAGCAGGGCTTTAAGAATTGTGTGCATGCTCTGTATGAAAAAGTTTCATCACACTAGTGTTAAATGTGAATGAGAAGCATTAATTGGGATTAGGAATGTCAATGTACGACTAATAAATTTGACTTCGTACACATTTTAGGCATCACCAGAAAGACCAGAGTTCTTGATGTTATATACAATGCAAGCAATAATGAACTTGTCCGTACCAAAACATTAGTGAAAAATGCAATTGTTCAAATTGATGCAACCCCTTTCAAGCAATGGTAAGCTTCAAGTTAATTTTTGTTAAAACCTTAAAAATTGATTCTAGTTTGAATTGGAAATATCTAGGGTGCAATGATGCTTAATCAAAATCTCTTATCAAATCTGAAGTGATTACAACCTAAACTGAGCCCACTGGATATAACCTTGTTTGTATTTTAAGATACCTGTCCAATGAACTTTATCATGGAGAAAATGGATAAGGTCAAAATCAACAGTAAATTGTAGGCCTGGATAGACAGAAAACTCTTACTGCTTTGTTTTCAACATATCACATTATTACCATTTAAATTGACTTTACAGTTAATGCATAAACAGGGTTCAGACAGACCTGGAAAATAAGGCCTTTTGAAAATAGTGAGGAATCATAAATTTTTTAGTTGTTCCTCTGTTGTTTTTGTTTTTCAGGTAATTTGACGAAATATCAGGCTGTTATTTAACTATTCCAATTTCATTTTATTGATCTAAATACAGTACAAAAGAATGACTGAGTGATATTTAAACCTTCTGTTCTTATGTGGAACGTTCAAGGGATTAAGTTAGGTAAAAGTGCTCAAAACTTTGATAGATGTTAATGAAAATCGCCTTATTTTTTGTTAATAAGTCTAAGTCAGGGAAGTTTTTTATTTGCTTGTCTGATTTACTTTTGCTATCTCAAAGCAGGCCTCGTTAAAACCTACGCGATCGTCGTGTAGCCACGCGTAACGTAGGTGAAAATATCTATGTAGGTATAGGATTAAAAAATTTAAATTGGGACTGTACTTATGTATGTCTATGGTTTATAACATATTCCATTAATTTATATCAACTCATGTTGTTTCACAGTGAACGAATTCTTTTGAACACATTTTCACAGTGCATACAAGATTTCTACCCTAATCTTAATTGCTACCAAGCCTTGGGTTTGAGATTTTTTTTGTTTCACAATCACGTAGTCACTTATCTTAAATTAGAGGCCTGCAAAGGCACATTTCTTAAGACCACTTTCCGAGTTGTATTACTCAATACCCTTATCGGTATCCATGGATTGTGATTGAGTCATAGGTGTGCCAGATTATCAACTTTTTGTAGTTTAACGTGCTGTTGCAAAATACGATCACATGTGGGTTGTATTGTTTCTTGTGGCTCCAGCGTATTTTCTACAATGAACACTAACTTTCATGGAGTTTACTAGATCTTATCTTTCCATGTATTTGTGAACTATGCTCACATGTTCAGTTGTCAAGTGTTTATTATCCATTCAAAAGTATGACATAATAGAAGAAAGCAATTAAAGTTTCCATTGTATGTTTCTTAGGTTTGAAGCTCATTATGGTATTGCTGTTGGCCGTAAGAAGGGATACAAAGTTGTAAGTTATCTAATTAATTCCTTGTAAAACTTGAATTATACAAGGTATCCGGAAAAAACCAGAACTCACTTAGTTAATTGTAGACGTTATGTTTCTGTAAGTCCATAGAATCATGTCATTAAGTTGGTTTCGTTGTGTCTATTTGTATGTGCATCTTAGAATGTGTTTCCGTGTAACTTGAATCGTTCCCGGTTTTTTTCGAATACCCCTGTATATAGTGAATTGAAGACAAGCAGGCAAAAACCTAACATGTTAATCATACTAATTAACAAAAGTCGCTGCATTTTAGATGTGTTAATGATTTTATTTTAGCCTGAAGGAGAAGAAGATCCTTTGAACAAAACCAGATCCAAACACGCCCAACGTAGAATCGAAGCACGAAAACCAGAATCTAAAATCGACCAGCATCTCGATGATCAGTTTGGCAGTGGTCGTGTTATGGGTAAGACCCTTCGTAAAAAGTGTCTAATGTCCCGCATCCGGCATATACTTTAAGTGGCTTAATTTTGGTAACGATTGCATTAAAATTTCACGGCTTGGTAACACTTTTATTTTGCACAAGTTTCGAACAAGGTGGGCCTCAAGTTCTCCATCCAAATACATGGCTTTTCTTTCTATGGCACCATAAGATGTTTTTCCTAATTTTCCTTAAAAGTATCCTACAAATTCCTGTATTTGATTATGCCCTGGGATTTTGTTTTGCAAAGTGTAATGGAAGTAAGGACCGTGTGAATTAAGGCGTTCTTGATGTGATGTGATAACGGTGTTCTACTTTCCATTTTTAGCATGCATCTCATCCAGGCCTGGACAATCTGGACGTTGTGACGGATACATCTTAGAGGGAAAAGAACTCGAGTTTTATTTGAAAAAAATGAAAACGAAGAAAGGAAAATAGATGGCGAATATACCTTACATGTTGGAATTTATTTGTTTTTACCTGGACCCTAATACACCTTTTCTTTCTATGGCACCATAAGATGTTTTTCCTCGTTTTCCTTAAAATTATCCTACAAATTCCTGTATTTGATTATGACAACAAAAAGAACCATGAACATTCCTTTGCGTGTACAATTTTCGAACCCAAAATCTTCGTTTTTTCTTTTTACTTTTTAAAAGTAAGGGAAAAATAAATCTATGTCATCTAACTCGCTATCTTGTTCCATTTCAAAGCTTATAATGATTTTCATATTTCATATGTAACATGAGTAGGGGCAGATGGTCTAGTCGCGTCTAGTAAGCATACTCACTAGGCGTCTAGTCGCGTCTATGAAAGCTAGACGCCTGGTGAGTACTAAGCTTTACGGGTCACTCAATAAAATAAAGGAAAGCAGTTAGTTGCCATGTAACAAGTACAGGCTTTTTATGTCAGAAAACCCATGGAGGCCGAGCCTAAACTTTTTTTAAGTTTGCACTGCACTGGCAAGTTAGTCGAGATTGCGGATAACTGAAAGCCAAATCCCGTACCGTAGGGGGTCGTTATGTGCGATCGACCCCCCTTTCCGAAATAATGCCTTTTTTCTCTGAAATATCTTTTTTATAGTGTAGTACAATGTTTCTCATAAAAATAAATAATCTTCATTTACTTATAAACATTTTCCTTACAAGAAAAAATACGTGTAACAAATTGACATTATCATAGTTTATGGCTTTTCTTTTCAAAAAATGGTAGCAAGTACAAACATGGTCGATTTCCTATGAAAACGTTCAAGCCGACAGTGAATAATCAAAGTAAAATCTATATATTTACGCTTTTTCTACAGCCCATGCGTAATATTTTTGGTCACTATGTTTCATCTTATTCAGTATAGTCGATTTCCTTTTGAAAGCCTTCAAGCCGATCGTGAATAATTATATATATATATATATATATTTACGCTTTTTCTACTGCGCATGCGTAATTTTTTTGGTCTCCATATTGCATCATATTCAGCATGGTCGATTTCCTTTGAAAACCGTCAAGCGGACGATAAATAAAAGCGAACAAGTATTGTTTTATGACGTAACTTCTATTGTTTGAATGCGAACAAGGGGGAGGGGAGTCTGAAAATGGGTGATTTTATGCGAACGTAATTAATGGATGACCTCTTATTCTGGTCCTGAATTTATGTTAAGGCGCGAAGCACGTAAGGCACGCGATTTAGCAAACCCTATCCACCGTTGTCAAGAGTCTTTTCTTTTTCGTATTTTTTGTGATACTCTTATCTTGATAGCACAAGATCACGCATTGTTAATTTTCCCCCGGTACTACATTTCGACTTTCTTTCCAAAATTAGTTAGGGATATTACTTTTGGTGCTTGGTTACGTTTCATATTCGACAGCCAGAGTCGTTTTGACTTTTGAAACTAATAAAAACCATTTCCTTTTGATTCATGATCACACGCTTTTATGGAACATTAATTTTTCAAAATAGTTTTTTTTTCTCAAACGAACACTAGATTTTATGAACGTGTTAGGGACACGCTAAAGCAAAGGTATATAGACTTGAGATGACTTGAGAAATGAGATGCACCTCGGTTGGTAAGATATCACCAATCAAATTTGCAAAATTTTCCTGACTCTTGATAGTAAAGAAAATATTCAGGTAATTGACCTTCCCGATACTATAATAACGTAAAATCTAATGTATTTATGTCCTCAAAGTTGATAATAGCGAGGTTAAGCAAACCAAAATCTAGTTTGCTTAACCTTAAATCATGCCAAACAACTTTCAGCAGCACAATCGGTGAGTGTCTTAGTTCGGCTGCCGGTACGTCGTAGATTGCAACCAAATTGTACAAAAAATACTGCTAAGGAAAGAAAATGTTTAATGAGAAATTTTTGAATCTTCAAAATGCAATTTTTTCCACTTTCTTGATGTTCTTACTTCATTCCTAGCTGAAATGAACTGGTTTGAACAGTTTTTTAGTTTTTACTACTTTCTCTTAACCCTTAGACGCCGAGTGACGCCAATTGGCGTCCAAAATTGACCAAAATACCACTATGTCTTTGGAAGCCCATAACTTTTAAACAGTTCAGAATTGGCCCAAACACCTCAACAACTTTTCTAAAGAGAATAAAAAGAGCTTTCTTTTGATACCAAACTTAACCAGTTTATCTCATTCCAGTGTTCAGAAATTCGAGTTGAAAGTTTGAAAGTTGTAAAAAAAACATTGCAAATTTTTGACTTTTTTAAAAAACACAGCGTAGTCAAAAGGTTAATGTAGACAAAATTTTGCTATGTTACTAAGCAACAAAGCGTTTTCAATGTCTATGTGATAATCGATTTTATTTAGCAATTCCGATATAAACACTCTCAGTGTCATTGTGAGCTGTGTCAATTAGATTTAATGTCATGTTTGAAACTCCAGAGAACCTTTCATTGATTGAACATTTAAAGTGTTATTTTTTACGTTCATGCAATGTTCTTTTGGCTTTTTCTATGTGAAAACTTTCGCAATCAAGATAGTTGAAACGGTAAACTACGTTGGCATACTTTACTTACCGGACCTAGACCCAGACCAGGACCTTTAGAAAAACCGGACCCAGGACCTTTAGAAAAACCGGACCCAGGACCTTAAAAAAACCGGACCCTTGAGGTATTTTCAGATCAAAAAGTCTGTTTGAATGAAATCTGGTATCTTGGTAATTAAAGAGTGCTGATTTTAAAAATGTTGTTTATTTTACAATTATCATACCATATCATATTATTTTTTAGGAGTTTATTCTACAGTGCCGATGACCGTTTTTGCAGAAAAAACTCCATGCGGTGGAGTGTTTTTCTCTTTTTAAATAGAAAAGACTCCACCACATGGGTTTTCCCAATATTTTAACATACCAGGGTTGTGGTATAAAGTTTTGATGATTGAAATCAACTGTCCGGGTCCGGCTAATTCAAATATGCGAAATTTAATGATCACATTTAAAATTTCCAATTTTGAAAATTTCTACATGTTAGGCTCAATTTGGTCTCAAAAATTAAGAGTGCTTGTTTTTGGCTGAAATTTTGCACAGTGACTATAATTCAAACATGCTGAGTTTAATGATGACATTTAAGATTTCTCATTTTGAAATTTTCTACCTGTTAGGTCTAATTTGGTCCCAATATATTGAAAATGCTTTTCATGGCGAATTTAATGATGGAATTTAAATTTCTAATTTCGAAAATTTCCATCTGTTAGGCCCAATTTGGTCCTTATTGTTTGCTGAAATTTTGCATACTGACTAATTCAAATGTTTTGAATTTATAAACAGAATTTTTCTTATTTTTAAAACTACCCTGATAGGCCTGAATTATGAATGCCTATTTTGGGCCTGAATTGTTTCTTAATTTAAGTGTGATAAGGCTTTCCCGACTAACATAATTTTCAGATGTTTTATTTCCAACCGACACGTTGTGCCTTCAGAGCGTAATCGTGCCAGGCAGAAGATAACCGATCTGAATACCAGGTTATTTCTGACAGAAAAATTATCGGTTACATTACGCATAATGACAGTATGGTATCCAAATTACGTACCACCTGGCCTGACTTTCCGCCACAGCTCCACCGGTATTTTTAAGCAGTACAAATTATAGCATCATACGTATATGATATCAGCTGGATAAAAATAGAAAAAGAGTCAGGGCTAGATTCCTGGCTAGAAAAAAACACAAGCTTACCACCTATGCTAAAATGCTAGTTTTCAGGATTTTGCTATGAAAAAGGACAGTTTTTTGTATTCATTACCTGTCAAAAAAAGAAATAACAAGATGTTTACTTCTCTGAATAAAATGAGGTGAAATGTTTCTGTTTTCGTCTGCCAACGTCTTGCCTCACACAATAATTATAACACAATACTTTGTTTACGTAAAATATACGTTTTAAAAAAATATGATATCACTTTGACATGTACCTTACCACATCGTTGTCCAAGATGGACAAAATTTCGAAAAAAACGAAAAATTGTTACCAGTCTTCCTTGTTACCCAATCTCAGAAAAATTATAATAGTCAATGTGCAAAATTCTAAGTATTAATATTAAGCGCTTTTACTTTTTGGGACCAAACTGGGCCTAACGGTGGTAATTTTCAAAATCAAAATTTTCAAATGTCATTATCAATTAACTTCAGCATATTTGAATTGCTGTGCAAAATTTCAGCCAAAAATAAGCACTTTCAATATTTGGGACCAAATTGGGCCTAACAGGTGGAAATTTTCAAAAATAGAAATCATCAAATTCAGCATATTTGAATTAGTCACTGTCCAAAAATTCAGCCAAAAATAACGTTGCGAACATGGTTTAGAATTCAAATTATGTTGTGTATAGTTTATGTTCCAAGGTTTTTTTTACCGAATGATTGGAATCTTTTTAACACAGGCTATTTAAAAAAAAATTCAAATTGGCGAGGTTTTTCCGTTATAACTCTCTAAGATAAACTCAAAAGATTTCAAACATCCGTATTTTCTTTTCTTTAATTTTTTGTTAAACAATATACCGTAATTTCTCTAATTAGCGCCCATCCCCAATAAGCGCCCCTCTCTAATAAGCGCCCCACTTAAGCTGAAAATATTTTTATAAGCGCACCTCTCTAATAACCGCCCGGGCGCTTATTAGAAAGAATATTTACACGAAAATTAATAAGCGCCCGGGTGGTAATTAGAATTTTACGTAACAGAAACGAAAGATTGTATTTTGAAAATATTTACATGATGTTCACAATTATAAAAAATGTTTAAAAAATATTTCCCTCTTAATTTTGAATGTTTTCATTAAAGCAATGGGCGTCAGCAGTGCAATTTTTTAAAGTACTAAGAATAGCATAACGTAATCGCCTTGACAGTTGACATCCATTTTCTAGATTTTTTATCAGCACCCCTTTTCAATAAGCGCCCCTTTCTAATAAGCGCCCCCCTAAACTTCATAAAAAATTTTATATCCGCCCGGGCGCTTATTAGAGAAAATACGGTATATATATTTGAAAAGCTTATAAAATCTGCTATCTTTACATAAAAATTTCGCAACTTTAAAGTTTTATTACACCAATAACTTGTTGTGTTTTATGGTTTTGGACTAATCTACAATCGTCCACAAAAATGTGTAAGACTTAGCAAAAATTTCCATTATTTGCAAGTTTATAGTCTGACGAGAATGTCGATAATTAGCTTTCTATTAAATTCAATCAATGTTTTTGATTTTACAGGGAGTGACTAGCTTCTAGGCTATATTCTCAGGCTTCTTGGAACATTTGTAGACTTTTTGACATATGATCCTAAGGTACTAAATCTTAAGTCCGACCTGAAACTCCGTCGTTGAAACTCCTTCTTTAGATACACAGTCAAACAAGGTTTTAGACCGCTTGTGGTTTCAAAATTTCAGGGAAGTTCCCTATTAGTTTCAAATATTTAAAAGATGGTTGTAGACCTATAATTTCGAGAAGTGAAAATTTTGAAAAGACGAAAAAATACACCCGTGGTATTTATCTGAGCTATCACTGTGCCAAATTTCAGCCTCGTAGGACCAATATTGGCTTTGTTATACTGCCCCAAACTTTTGGGACATACACACACACACACACAAACATTGTCAGATCCTAACTCAACTGAAATTGAAAACAATGCTTTGACAAAAACTGTCTTCTAAGTGCATTTTCACTTGCAGTTGAACAGCAGATACGGTGGATCTAGAGATACTAAAAAATTAAAGGAAAAGGGTAAGGATAATTTAGAAGGTATCATCTTTGACTTTTTCATGAACTTTTACACTCCTCCTTCAACTTTATATTACTTCTAGATCTGCACCTGAACACCACTTAAGTTTTTTGTAGTAAGTCCAAAACATGTTTGAAAGAAGGTGTAATACAAAAATAACTTGTACTTACATATTAACCTTTCTACTAAGTAAAGAAATGGTAACAAACCACAAAAAAACTAATTCTTGTCTAATTTACTGTGTCCATAATTATAATATAATATACTTTAGGACGCAGCAGAAAATATTCAGTTTTTGTGTGCCTATTAGTATTTTGTGTCCATTTTTATTGAATGTCTATTTTCTTTTAGCTGCCCTCTCCACAAACATTTTGAGGAACTGTTTATCAGTGTAGCCTGCCTCACGTGCCATTGCATTCAAAACACTGACTTCGTTGAATGAACAAAACAAATTCACCTCCAGAAGATAAACTACACCGGTCTTTTCGTGTACTCGCAAGTCAAAGAGCCCGAAATCTCGAAGGTTGAGCGCCTTGTATAACTTTAATGAGGCATCACGAATAGGATCCCACTCGTGCTTGTTCTCCTCAGAAAGCGGCATAAAACTGAATTTTTCTTTATAATTAAAAGGAACTTCAGATCTTGCTATCAATTTGTAACGAATTTCCTTAGGATCAACGGAATACTTGATTATTGGGAGTATCTCAAGGCAACCATTTTCATCTTCGATGATTCCACACCTCCACTCAGTCCCAATGATAAACTCTTCTATCAGTACTTCGTCGTCAAGTCGTAGGGCTTTGTCGAATGCGTCTCCAAAATCCTCTATAGTGTTGACCAAGAATACACCTAGTGAGTCTTCAACACTAACAGC
>JAUBWS010088821.1:0-11763 GCA_032270445.1 Darlingtonia californica | reverse complement strand
AAATAGGGAAAATCTCTTTGTACCTCGGCAAAAACGTCGGCAATTGCCGAGTGCCGAGGCGAATTTCAATGACTGTTAACGAAGAAAATTTTGCGTTTAAGAAGCTCGTAAAAAAGCTCGGAAGCGTTAAAGAACTAGTTAAGTACAATAAAGTTATTTAAATTCAAAATTTTCTTTTTTCATATATGGCACACAAATCACTTATTCATTTTTGCATCGAGTAAAAAAAATCATTACTTGGTAGCTAACTTTGTGAATTTAGGATTTTTATTGGCCCAATCTCTTCAATTCTTTTGAACCGTTATCGATTTAAACTGCTCTTCCTGTAAAAGTCTTTCAGCGTGGAAGCTTTATTTCGTAGAAAAATCATTTAGTAGTAGTTTTACAAACGTCACCAATTCACAATTTTCGGAAAGGTTTTTTGGGAAACGCACAAACTTCTCAAAATGAATTTCATAATCATAGACTATTTCATAGTTGGTTTAAAACAAATCTATAAGTGCGTGGATGACATACAGGACTGTCGCGCGAAAACGGAAATGCTAGGGAGGGAAGAAATAATTAAGCAGAAGGACTGTGGGAGTTTTCCAACTACACAAGTGCAATTTTATTTTATAAAATCTAACTTGTCTACCATTATCATAGAATGATTGGGGTTTGAATCTACGTGAAATCAGTCTGCAAGAAAATGTAGCTTATATTTTCTGTAATTTTAGCAGAAATCGAAATCCCTTGATAACTTACACGATGGTAACGAAGGTCGACGATATTTTGGTGATCTGGGTCAATCCATAATGTCGCTGATAGTTTTGCTGACGACTGCAAATAATCCTGACGGTAATGACGGTAAAAATTTGCACTAACCACACTACTAATCTATTAATTTTGCACTATGCACTCGATAGTTAATATTTGTTAACTAATTGTTTTGCTAGCAAAATTTCTTCCTCTAGGTTGCTTAAGCCCAATATACACATTGTGGTTTGCCGAGCTGAACTCGATAGTGTTTCTCTTTTTTTTCGAGTTACGCTCGTCGGTACAACCTATAAAACAAATATTTGGCCATGCCCGATCAACCCTTGCCGTAAGCCTTGGTACAGCTCTGCTCGATTTTCACAAAATAAATGCCAAACCGAGCTAATTCAAAAAGTTCGAGTCTGTCTCGAAATGACACAGCTTATTTATTGGCAGATATTAAAATTTGTGTTATCATTCTTTGTAAATATTTCAAAGTTGAAGGTAGATCACCTTGTTGCTTGGTAAAAATGCTCGATTTGCTAAAGAAATTTCCAAAATATCAATAATAGTTTGGTACAAACTGTGCCAAAGCTTAATCATTAATTGGCTTAATCATCAATTGGTGATAGAAAAATGATAAAATTCGAAACCTTCTGCAAATACTCTTGTCATATTTGAATTCTGATAGCGTCATCATATTTCACTATGCCTCACCGAATGATGAGCGCGCTGTAGAACTCCGGAATTAAATTTTCATTAAAATCTGATTATTTATGCATGAGAAATTTTACTTTTTTTCAATATATCAAGCAAATATAAAATATCTCTACTCAATCTTGAATTATGGCTCTTTGAAAATTGGCAACAATTTTTTAGAATTCAGGCCTTGCTTAAGACTTACGTAATTACATCATCAGTTAGTATGGTTACAAGATGAATCAATTTACCATTTCAGTATCACCGTATTATTACCTTACCAAATACTCATTAGCGAGCGTTAATCCTGAAATATTGATAAAAATGCTGATAGCCGGCAAAAAGCCCCCCCCCCCCCCCTCCATCTTTCAAAATTTCAAAAATGTCTATCTGATATAAAGGAAAATTTTCAAATCTTTTAATCAGCTAAATGTCGATCATCATTCGACTAATATGCTAACTAATAGGAATACTAACTTCTTGTTTAACACCAAATAGTTGACTTTTTTGAAATCGAAAACAAATTTTTTCTTATGAGGGACATATGTAAGGGAGAAACGGCAATTCCAAATCAGAAATATCAACTTGTGACGGAGGGAGTCCAACCCTTATCATCTCCAACCGTCATGCTCTTCTACTTGTTTGAGATTCACAATAATGACAGTATAATAAAGACCGGTTTTTATTAGGTCTCATCAGTAGTACTTAGCAGTTCTGTGAATAATCGATGTCAAGATAGAGGCACTAATCCAGCGCTCACAGTACTTGTAGTATTGAGACGTGGTATTGCTAACTTCACGACGTCAGGCACGGTTAAGTTATCCCCAAACAAAAACAACAACGCTTTTAAACGCCGTAAACGCTCGCCAAGTAAGAAGAT
Source organism: Darlingtonia californica (assembly GCA_032270445.1). Taxonomy (NCBI): domain Eukaryota; kingdom Viridiplantae; phylum Streptophyta; class Magnoliopsida; order Ericales; family Sarraceniaceae; genus Darlingtonia; species Darlingtonia californica. Next base: position 9,449 of record JAUBWS010088821.1, on the reverse strand, counting down.
TTTCGTTTTCGATCTTAGGAAATGTCTATTGATACTAATACGAAGTTAAATCACTGACACGAAATCTAGTAATTGTTGACACACCACCTGTCTAAATTTCATGATAATTTTCATTTTTTACAGTGATGATACCAGCATATTCAGACAACAGATTCTATGCTTTGTTTTTCATATTATTTCTTGCCATTGGTAAGTTTTGCAATAAGAATTCTGTATTAGATATTTGTTAGGTTACTTGGTCAGTCTGTTCAAAGAACCCTTTTAAGTTGAATGTTTCGGGATTATTCAAACTTATAGAGTCTATTCTTTTATCCTTTCTATGCAACATGTTTATTAATTGCGAGTTAACGAAAATTTACGTCAATTTCTTTGGAAGAAAAATGCCTGTCTCTCCGACTACTTAAAGATTCCGTTCCTCTTTCTTTTCTAGGAATGTATTTCTTTATGAATGTACTATTGGCTGTTATTTACAATCAATTCAAAGGTTCTTTTACCGTAAGTTTTTAAGTAAGACCAATTAACTCTAAAATCGTATGAAATTTTTACATGTCTATAATAACTGCTTGTCTACCAACTATGTATGTTTTTCAAAACTAAAAATTTTGGACGCCTTTTTCGTCTTTTTTACCAATTTTATATTTGAAACTACTCATAATTGTATCACCAACTACCCACTTCCTACCTATCGAACACAGTAGGTGCGTGAGGATGTTTTGCTGTAGTTGAAGATTATCTACATTCAATTCAATTTCTTGTATTAGACATTAAAATGCAGAACGTTCAGAAGGCGTCGTTCAGACAAACAGTTCTTCCCCATTAGATTTATGGATTCGTTGACCTTGTCTATGATGCAAATATGACTGAATTTGAAAATTCAAACCACTTGTCTCCCTGTCAGCGAATGTCCTTTGTAATAGCACGTTCCTTGATATCAGTCGATACTAAATACTGATGTCGAAAGTTTTGTGTCTGGCCAACAACTTTTAACATTGAATTCTTTAGTTATCTAACCTGCCTTTTCAACATGTTAATTTTTTAGAAATCGATGCAAAGTAGCTTTTTGAGGAGGAGAGTTGGTGTGCGAGCTGCATTTGAAGTACTTAGAGGAATGACTTTTTATCACACGCCACTGGAATCACCTAGGTCAGTGAAAACAACCTAAGCAATTATCAACGATAACAGAACATTAAGGAAAGGTTGCTGTGCGTAATATTTCGCTCAGCCTGTGGCTATAAGATTCTCCTACAATGTTTCTAATTGTTTTCTTTAAAGATTTAATTATGCTATTAGCGTGTAATAATGTGATAATATATGTAAATATTCCGTACAGTACAATACAATAAAAAGACTTTTCCTTCTAAACACGTTGTATATAGACCTTCCCAACCATCAATTTCAATGCAGTAGTGTCAAGCAGTATGGCGCAGTGGTTAAAGCATCAGGCTCTTGGTTCGATGGGCGTGAGTTTGAATCTACCAATGGGACTTCTGTGGTGAAATGACCTCTCACTGTTAGTTTCTCAGCTTATCACGAAGTTTTTAGGTGTTTGAAACCGAAGCGTCAGGGGCAGAAGAAGCAACCGCCATGAATGGGACCTTCTTATGAAGTAAAACTATCAATTATATAACATCATTGCAAAATGATTAATTTGATTTTATATCTGCATTTTAGTAATATGGTAGATGTTCATTCGGTAAAAGCACTTATTGAAATTGTTTATTTTTCCAAGAAACATAGATACAAGCCATATATGATCGAGGTAATGTCTTGTGTCTTTTGCTCTCATTGACCTAAAAGTATACGAAATTTTTGTCTCGCATCATTTTCAACAGTAACTATTCCTGCTATCAGCGCTCTCTTCCTCCAGGATGGAAGAAATAGAAGAAATCAGGATTTACCTTGTTTTTAAAAATGGTTTTTCCAACTATCCCAAATTACTGATTTTCCTCCTATTTCACACTTCGGGTATGGAATCAATTAGAGTTTCTCAACTAATTGGTGGGAAGAAATATGTAAGGGTTTTTGGCCCAAATTTCAACCGTTAATTATTTTTAATAAATTCATATACTTTTTTTCACTCAGATTAAAACGCCGTTTCTTTACAAAATGCACATGTTAAAATAAACGGGCTCTGTGTTAAGATTTTTCTTTTGTTTCTCATCATTCAATTCAATTCTCTTCCATTTCAGTATCTGGAAAGTTTGCCAACGACCTCAGTAAATACAAAGCAATTTCAAGATGTTTTCGATATAGTTTTCACAGATTCTGTTAAAAAGGTAAGCTTTTCTCTAGCATTTTAAGTTGGTGTTCGTTATGTATCTATAAAATGAAATGTGGATCCGTGGCCGAGTGTTTAAAGCGCTGAGCTTATAATTCAGGGGTCCCGAGCTCGACGCCGACACGAGGCTTTCGGTGGTGAAACTTATCTCACCGTAATTTCCACAAGGTTCTCTGTAGGTGTTTCCAGGAAGGCAGGACCCTCGATGATAGCAGTTTAAAGAAAACTGAAGAGGCTTTTCTTGGAAAATATGTTCAACTAAATAATAAGAAAAAGTTAATTGCTACGAAACGGTTTATGCTACAACCCTTTTACTATACAACTTTACATTTTGTTTTTATGTTAAGATACATTACGTATTTAATCATTACATATCTTACATTTTTACTTTATTTTATTGACAGAGACATCCGTGTCGGACATTTCAAAAGCCAATTTTAAGACAAATTCAAGCACTGTTACTTCATAATTATTTTCAATATTTTGGTGATTTTGTTTCAATGGCTAATGTCCTTATAGTTACGGTAAGTAAAAATTCATTTTTATTAGTTTTATCATGCGTTTGTCATTCAGGGTCTTTACTCCTTCGCGACGGTGAATTTATCAATGCCCAGTTTTATTGAACTTTTATTTTTTTCAATATTAAGAACTGTAAATATCTAGTATATTATCTAAGTATATTAAATATCTCAACATAAGAACATTACATTACCTTAAAGAAAGTTTGGCAGAACGATCAAAACGTGAAATTCGAGAAAAAAATCATTTAAGCCGCTAAAATTTCTTTGATTTGATTATTTCTTATTTACCCAGCATAGCCTTATCAGTTCTACATGAATTGTTATCAATGAGGGTCTCGCTTTCCTCAGGGCACCATGCAGAATTAACAATGATTTGAAAATTTCACTATGAAAGCCTCGCACTCTGGTTTAACCATTCCGCTGCGGCTTCACAAGCTAAAATTGAGCTGAGACTCCATTGAGATAAAGCTTGACTGATTGTAGTTTGAATAAACCTTCAGACATAAGAGATCTTGTACAGACAAAATTACCAGGAAAAACGAACGTAATGCCATTCTGAGACTTATACCTGAATGGATTCTAAGATTCTTGCAATTTAAAGTAAAACCTGCTGGCGGGGCTCGAACCTGCTGGCGGGGCTCGAACCCGCGTCCTAGCATTTCTAGTGCTATCGTTCTACCAACCTAGCTGAAGTCAATTCACAGAAGAAAATTTACTACTGCACTAGGATCCTTTACATTTTAAGATCTTATTATTTAATTTAATCCATATTTCTTTGTAGGTGCAACTAGCCATGAATCAAGCTTTCAACGGGCATTCATTATTGTCTGTAGGTATTTTCCTCTTCAGATCTAGAAGTAAAAAAAACATTTGTGGAGGAGAGCTATGCTCAAAAAGTCCGATTTGCACTCAGCCACAGGTGTTTGTCTACTTTCTAGTACAAAAACGAATTGTTTCAGGGAACTTATATACCGTTTATTATTATTTGTTTACTGTATCAAAAAATAGTCATTTTCATCTTCTCTTTTTAGATTTTCAACTTTTGCTTCATTTTCTATTATGCTGTAGAGCAGGTATAAAGTCTTACCTACGACGTATTTTTCTGAGAATGAATAGTTTTTGAAATCTAACAGGGCTTAAAATACTCCGAAATATGACCTAAAAAATCTTTTTCTAGGGTGAATGGTATTAAATGTTTTGCAAGTTTCACCTTTGAAAGTGTTGATCTCCTACCGACAATTCCTATTGTTTTTTTCTCCTTAGGTTTTAATGATATATTTTATTGGACCCAAAAGATATTTTTCGCATAAGGTAGGTAATTTTCTAAAAATCACCTACTTTGAATTTAGATACTTGGATGCTAATTCTTTTACAAATTAATTTCTTTGCCTGCCACATGGAACCATATAAAACGTTTGTCCAAAATTTTGAATTTTTGACCTCCATTTCTTTGTTCGCTTTAAACGATAGAAGCGACACCGTAAAACAACACTTGTTCGTACTGGAACTACCCTTGGTACGCCGCTTACCGGGATATTTGCTATCAAGTGTCTACATCATGGTTAGGCACCTGTGTTACGAAATCTTCAAAATCTACACCTGTTTGGGAAGCGCAATGCTCAGCCAGTCTTTTTCTAGGCTAGTTTTTATTATGATCCGAGTGACTTGATAGGTTGTAAATAGGAAACACGCTTTGTGAGGATGTTCCTAAAATGTTTCTTATGAACTTCAGTCCTTTTAATAAACAAAGATGAAACTTGAAATAGCAACAAAATTTATACTTTATATGAAAATGAAAAGTGTTTTCTTTTGTTTGTACAAAAAATAATGCAAATTTGTCTGAAAGGTCAGATTTTTTTACTTTTCCCTAATCTCAGCCTTGTAGTGTTTCTACGCGTTTCTTAGTTTTTTGCTAATTTGAGCCTTGTGTATCCTATTAACGCGTACCTTGAATTCGTGCAATTTGTCATTTACAACTTTTTCTTTTAGAATGTTTGGTTTGAAAGCACCATTACATGGCTACTAGTTGTAAGTTCAATTTCAATAATACAAATCTTTAAGCGTTGATATTTGGTGTTTCTAGGACATTGACATATAATAATCAGATATCTTTAAAGTGGTACAATAATAAAGTTGTTTGTTGAGCCGTGACCGAGTGGTTAAGGTGCTGGTCGTCTGAACAGGTGTTCTGAGTTCGAATCCCTTGCGAGGCTTTTGGTAGTGAAGTTCACCAAATACTGTTATTTTTGCATGGTACGCAACCGACATCTTTCTTTCCTTTCTCGTTGATAGCCATTCATGAAGAACTGAAGAGATTAAACCTAGTTAAATAATCACATCATATCATAGATAGAATCGCTAACTGGACAGTAGAAAAAATTGGCGAGACAAACTTTTCCCATCGTCGTTTTACTCGCGGGATAAGCTTTTGCGAAATAGTCAAAACTGGCGATAGTTTCTCGCGTGAAAAAAATTAATAATAATCAATTGTATTAAATCAACATGAACTTGTAGTTTTGTGCAAAATCAGCTTTTTGCACCAGGTGACGTCCGCCATGTTCTAACTAGGTGGCCAGGCGCGGGCCAAACATTGCTGGGACCGCTTTGAAGATAATCCGATAGGTCCCTATTTCTATAGTCAGCAAATTCAATACGTTTTTCAACTCAAGTCTTCGCGATTTTATATGAGCGGGGTCCTCAGGAATCGCACGTCAGCAGTCCCTATTGTTCATTGTATTTTGTCGGTTAATGTAAGGCTGTTTGATGAAAGTTACTATGGACTGGCTGACACTTTGTTGCTGAAATTTGTTGTTGACCTTTTTGTATTTCTATACTTTTGCTTATAGTTGTTAGAAATTTTACTGATTGGATTTTATGGTGGACCATTCCCATTTTTATCGAAGTAAGTTGTGGCTAACATATCTGCACCATTTGTCTTTTCTGTAACTTCATTGTTTTTAAATAAAGAATACTATGTAACTGCAATTCATGTAGAAGAACTTGAAATTGAATTAGGTATTTTTTGCAATCGGTTTTTCTCAATTCAATCGTCACATACACTTAAGGTGTTTATTCCAAATTGCTCTTGGATTCAGAAAATAAATTTGAAATTCGGTTTCCAATATTGTTTTCTCGAATTCACTTTTTGTACAGCCCGCCTCGTTTCCATGCTGCTTTCCATGACAAAGAGGTCCCAAAAGGTATATCTTTTAATTGCCTTGGGAGAAATTAAAGATAATAACTGCAACAGTTTTAACAATATGTCAATACTTTGTTGTCATAGAAAACGGCTTAGAAACGAGACGGGTATGTACAAAAAAACAAAAAAGATTACGCAAAACGTCTATTCTTTGCTTCTCTTAAAATTTATGTGAGGATTTTAGTCCAAATTCAAAGGCTAAATTCAGTATTGTCTTACATATATTGTTGTTGCTTTTAGTGAGAAAATCTTACAACGAAGTATAAAATATGCGCCCATGTCAATGTTCAATATCCTTCGTGTGACAAATATGTTGATTATCATTCGGCTCTTACGTATCATTCCTAGTATAAAGGTACATTGTTACGCATAATCATTACTTTTTCATCTATATTATACCAAAGCGACGTGAATGTGTTTTCAATTGTACTGTCTAAGGCTACGCTTACGCTTCATAGTCTGTTTGAAGTATATGTGTCATATGTGGTGTTGATTAATTGATTTTACCTTTGTATTACTTTACCTGTATCTATGCGTAAAAACATGGTAAAAATTGGGCTAAATATCAGATGTAAATTTAATAAAGTGATAATTTTTGATAAATCTTTTGCGAAAATTAATTCCGTGAAAATAAATGCCGCAAAAATGTAAAAACTTCCCGGTTTTTCCAACATGGAATATTTCTTGGTGCGAAAAGCATCTACTCCGTATGTGTGAACACGGCGTTTGAATTTGTAGCTATTCTATTTGTTTTTATAGCCCTTATCTTTGGTTGCAAGTACACTTGTAGATCTTGCTAAGAACATGAGAGCATTCGGTGGTATTGTTATTGTAAGTATGCTATAGCTGCTGTCCAAATTTTCACTTTTTCCCTCTGAATACAAGGAAAGAATTTTCGCATTTAGTTTGGTCGGATTGGGAAAATTGCCAAATTTAACAGCCACGTGATTCGTTGGGGCTGCTGCGCTAAAAAAACATGGAAACCCGTAATTTAGAAATAGCCCATTCCAGGGCTATGTGCTACATTTCGAACCAAAGATTTTCTATTGGCGGAATGTGGATTATATTAGGTTCTATGGTAATTTCTATTTCAGTTAATATTTTATGTGTTTGGTATTATTGGAATGATGATATTTGAAGGGAAAAGTCCACTGCCACCTGTTAATGCCACTGATACTGGATCAGTTAAAATGTAAGTTTCTTCATAATATTTGTTTTTGCACTTGGAAGTTTGTCATTATGTTTAATAGAAGCAGACAATTTTAACTATGAAATTTCGGTTGTCGATATGAAGAAGGCCTTGAAAAAGCTCTAATATTTTTCTCGTCCCAAAAAGGCAATGATGAGGGTCAATAAAGTTTGGGTTAATCGAAGGGATCTTTAAAGCGCGAAATACTATGCAATGAGAAATACGAATAGAGCCACGTATGTTACCGAATTAACACATAAGAAAGAGGAAGAAACTACAAGCTCGTGCTCATTGAACGACAATTTCATTTTTTACCTCTTCACTAAAGACACTATGGCTTTTGTCGGAATTATGGTAACCGACATATACACGGTTGGTTTTGTTTTGTAAAATTGGTTCGATGGTAGTGACAGGAGTCAACCCATATATTCGCTTTTTCATGTTTTAGTGTTTATATTTTTTATAGTGCAGCTTCATTGAACATTTCGTGTGGAGGGTACGAGCAATTGGAATATTATGCAAATAATTTCGATGATTTTGCAGTAAGTTTGTATAATATTTCCAACAATGAAAGTCTTTGTATAGTGTTTCTTATAAATTTATATAGTATAGACAGCAAGTTGCGATGTGCAGTAGATTGAAATGGAAAGTTTGTGTTTGAACGCTTAGTAAGAACTCATTCTGTTGACTAAACGCTAATTAATTCTTCAATCCCTTTGATTTTATTATTTGTTTTGCAGCGAGAACCAAGCTTTACTGATTTAAATGTTTTCTTTTCATTCTTTAGGCTACTCTTGTGGTATTATGGAATGTAATGGTCGTAAATAATTGGGCAGTGTTCTTGGATGCATACAATAGAACTTTAAAATCCAGGTAAAAAAAGTTTCTTTGTAATAAAGAATACACGCTTTTTTTAAAGCAACACTTATAGGAAATATCACTCTGAAATTGCATGGAATTCTATTGAATTATTAAGCAATAAGCCAGTCCCGTTCTCTTTTTTCGATGGCTGTTTCACCCTCCACTATTGTCCTTGCAGTAAAAATCACAAATCACAATGGAGAGGAGAGTAATTTTCTGACTCTTGTTCTTGTAGTAAAAAAATTCACATCACAATGGAGAGCAGAGCAATTTCTTTTCCATCTGACTTCACGAAAGTCTGTTAGCTGGGGGTAATTGTCTCTCTTCGTAATTGTCTAAAAGTATGAACACATTATTTTGACAAAGTTTGGATTATGCGAAGGATTTTTTAATCACGAAAATTAATTCGGGAAAATTTTTCGTTTGGACCTTACATGGGACCTTAGTTCTCTCCTTCCTACAAAAAATTTAATATGTATATTTGTCCATTATAGATATGCTCAATTATACTTTATATTTTGGTGGTTAGTATCAAGTGTTGTATGTATGAACTTATTCGTAGCTTTAGTTATTGAGGTGAGTTATCCATTATATCCTTTGCATTTTTGTTTTAGGTTATATGATTCAAATGTATTAAATTGGACATTTTACGACTTTATCAACTCAATTCAGAAATATTGGTCATTTAGAAAAGTGCCTCTAGGCTAGATATGAGCCGCTCTTCTAAACTCATTAGGCTTGAAAGGTTTATATAACGGCCAAATGACGTTGTATTAAGGTTGAAACAACGTAATGTAACTGCATAAAAATTAAGCCGTGGCCAAGTGGTTAAGGCGTCGCCTGAACGGGGGTTCCGAGTTCGAATCCCTTGCAAGGCTTTCGGTGGTGATTTTCACCAATCGCTGTTAATTCTGCATTGTACCTTGAGGTGTTTCCAGGAAGGCAGTACCCTCATTGATAGCAGTTCAAAAAGAAAAAAATAATCACTTAATATCATCTCATGACGACGATAACAATACATGATTTTGTTGAATTCCACTTACAATAGATTCTTCATATATTTAACATTACTCTTAGTTGTCTATCTGGATTCGGGTATATTTAGTAATCATTTTCATCCCCTTTCTTTTCATTCATACTTATATTTATATCCGTCCCTTAAAAGATTTGTAAAATGGTAAACTTTGTAGTTGTAAAAAACGTGATATTTTGCTTTTCTGTCTAAAACCAGTCAACTCCAAGTTGTAAATGAATTTATGTTCATGTTCATAATTCCTAATCCACCTTTTTAGACTATGATTATTTATTCGCTTCGCTTTTTTTCCAGGCGTTTATCACACAACGTGAGAGAAAACAAATAGTTGAACAAAAAAGACATAAAAGAAGGAAATTCGCTCAAAA
>JAUBWS010088810.1:0-11763 GCA_032270445.1 Darlingtonia californica | reverse complement strand
GCTCAAGTCTAGTGTCTGAGTTCAAGCTCGCCATTTCACCTTATATTCCGTCTAATTTTCTGGGCCTCCTGTAAATTCCAAAATCTTCTTTGCAATTTTCGAAATTCGAAATTCCAATCCTCGAAATTTTTATTTGCTAGATTTTATAATATGGTATTTTAATAAAAAATATTTTAAATTTTTATATATATATATTTTTTTGTTTATAGTTAAGTAAGTCCACATCAGTGTAATTACTGCCAGTTTTTTATATGACCTTCTTTACCAAATTAATAATAATAATAATAATAGACATGCCCAGAGACACATTTCTGGGCCTTTTGATGAATTAAATCCTGTCCCAACGTTGTATAGTCCCGGTGTCAAAACGAACGGCCTCCCTTAGTAGCATACACAGGGTCCTTTTTTAGAAAAATCTGCTCCTGGTGTCTGGCAATCTCTCATGATGGGAAAAACTTTGTCTATAATCATGCAGACTAAATATTATTCGCCTTGAAATCACACCAGCACTGCAACTATTTCTGGAGGCCCACAATCACAATAAATATGACATGAGGAGTGACGAAGTGAATACATACAAATTAAAAGGAAATTAAAAAAAATTCTGCATACCCTTCCTATTGCATACACTGTCGCTTTCTTTCCAAACCAAACAGCAGCTAAGGCCATGAATTTCTCCATGATTAAATATACTTCAAATATATTTATAGTTAGTTTCTTGAAACAGCTTTAAAGTTAAAGCGTGTTCGTGATGACCCGCGTGTAAAAAGTTGTTGCAAATTACCACTGTTGCGGTTACCATTTTGCATCAAGTAAACAAATAGTTAACCTAGTAGGCAAATTTTTTAATCTGATCGTAGAAGTTTTCGGCTCTTTTTAGAAAGCACTCCTTGAGAGTAGCGAATGAAAAGCTTTTTCAGTGTAGGACTGAATACAGTAATGTGTTGACCTGCTAGGTTATTATGACGCAATGAGCCGCGCAGTGTTACGGGAGCAAATACGTTAAGTGTATTTATTTTGGTTGCTGCAGTTGGTGACGCGCCAAGGTCAATATCAGTTCCGGTGAGCAGTAAGGATGAGAGATGGATTTGCCATAAAATCAGGTCCACTTAAAAAAGTTCAGTGAGAGTGATTATCAGTAGATCAGCAAGTTCTACATTCGGTGTTAAGTATATTTATGAATTAAATTCCACAGTTGGATGGCGAGTTTAAAAGCGAATGATAAACCCAAACAAAGCTAGTGTTGTTGGCTGGTTAGTGTTTAGCCTAGACCTAAGCTCATAATTTCTGAGTGTCAGAAACTTTTAAAGTAGTATCACAAGAATTTAATTGTTATTTTGGCCATGCGACCATCATGTGTAATACCGTAATACGACAACTTTATTTTTTTCATGTTTTGAGAGGTTTTGACTTTAAGACGACCTGAATTCTAATTATCGAAAACTCCCGAACACTTGTTCGGGTGCGTTCGGGAGTGACTTTTTTATTATCTAAAAACGCCCGAACAATACAATACAGGTTCGTTTAGGGGTATTCAGGTCATCCAGGATGCCCCAGAAAAAATTCTACACAAAGATTCGAAGATAAACTGACACTTCATATTCATATTCGAGAAAGGGTATCCAAAAAACGGTCAGGTGGTCCAGCATGGTTTATCAGCAATCAATCAATATGTATGTGGTGCCAAGAAATATGAATATAATCAAGCAAAATTCTTCTTTCTTTACAAGGTTTACAAGGTAGCAGAGTGAGAAAAAAAATCGAAAGCTTGAAGTCGTTGGCTGTCAGACATGATGCGGTTGTTGTAAAATACAGATCTATTAAGATCATTTTTAAGATTATTTTTTTATTCAGCTTTTAAGGTTATAAAAACCTTGACAACTTTGTAAAATTGTTTTGAATTTAAAAAAACATTGTTATTTGCTAAAATTTTTGATTATAAAGCTAAATTAAATCAAATATTTCAGGTCTGTAATTTATCTAACAATTGCAAAGTGCCGCGGAAAAAAATCACGCCTGAAACCTTTCGGGCGCGTTTGGGTTAGTCCGGATGTAATCGAGCGGGTTAGTCCGGGTGTGATCGGGCGTTTTCACAAAATCTAATTATGAAAAACGCCCCCGAATTCGCGAGCGTGTTCGGGAGGTGCCCAGGGTCTAATTTAAGCAGTTTTTCCAACAGTTTCATTGTTTCAATTCATGACCATGTGTGCTGATAACGAGGTGATAACAAAAACATGATGAAAGCACGCGCTCCAACATTGCATATTTTGTAAGGATAAGAAATGTGTTATTCTTAGAGAAATATTTCTTGTTTTCCCTTATATTGGCAATTTTTTAGTTTGCGTAAACATTTTTTCAAAGTATTAAACAGTTTTTCAGGTTGTTAGCTAGAAATAAAATTCTGTGTCCGTTAGGTTCTAATTGGGAAATAATCCTCCCAGCGCAGGGCCTGGCGAATTGCTTTCGAAAGGGGGCATATTATAGTGAGTAAGGAGGCCCCCCCTGACGGGCTAAGAACAATATTTACGCCAGCTAACACCCTGGTTTTATATCGAAAATCTTAAAAATATTTTTAAAGTCTAATTTTTTCTTCATGTTTTACTTATATACTTTTACGTTTTGTGTTATGAAATGACAAATTCTCATTTAAAATTATTTTGTTTCAAGTTTCAAAACTTGAAGCTCAACGTACAAACTCTCCACATTGTGTTGAAATCATATCCCTCGTACATGCCGATAATACAACTTTGCAACTTTGCAATTTTGCTAAAAATATTGGGCTGAAGCCAAGGCAGACAGACTGCGCAAGTGCGTGTATTCATTAGGCAAACCTTAAAAAGTTGCTTGTTTCCTGTAGTCCGCATCGTTAAAAAAAAAAGTTCATGCGGGCGACCGGAAAAACTTTTTTTTTTAGCATTATTTGAAAAACAACATATCCTTTTTACTACTTTACGAAAACGTTAGTTTGATAGTTCTTTACATCGCTACCAAATCCATCAAATCTATTATACTCGACAATATTTAAGTATTGAAATAAGTGCAAACGCTTTGCAAACCCTGATAACTTTAATTTATGATATTTAGCCTCTCAATCAATGCATTGTATTTTCATTATCATAGGCTACAATATTAAGCCGTCGCTTGGTTGTTGAAAGGCCGACCTGCAAATATCACTCATGCAATCGCATTTGATGTACTTAAGAAATCCGTTTTTCGATTTTTTAGCTATGAGTTGCACAATAACGATCGTCTAATTTAGATAAAAAGTGACTCGATTGATTGAAAAACTAGATACCAAGCTTAAGAAACGAAGTAGGTTTCTGTTACATGAGTATATTCTTTTAAACTAAACAGGGATTTATGACACTAAACACGTATTATCCGGCGTCTAATTAGCGTGAAAATATATGGAAAAAGATTTCTGGGATTAAAATTAAATGCTAACCAAATTTAAAAATATATATATCCTTTTATATAATATAAATATATATATATACATCCTTTTATATAATATATTCTTGATGGCATGTTAAGATCAGCCCTCCTTCTACATGCTAACACTCAATGCCCTGACGTTATTGCCCAATCAACTATAGAATAAATGATAACCCGTATGTCGCTATGTACCGGTGTTACCACAATATTCAGTCAATTAGACTCACTACGGTTGAGCGCGCATCTGTGCTGGGTCAGAAAGAAGTCCTGCAGCTCACAGAAGAGTTGGAGTGCGTCAAGTATTTTGATTTACTCGACTTCCAGATGAACATGCTTGTTTAAAGAAGACTCACGTTACTTATATAACTTATAACAGTGCATGCGCGATTTGTGTTGTGGAGTGTGATTAGTGCCAAAGATTCTAGTGCTAGATACTTCAATATCGGTACTTTTTGTCTAAACTTCATCAAGTGTATATTACATATTACATCAAATATCAATGCGGGTCTAACAACATTATGTCTTCGATAAAAACAAAGACGTCTATATTCTACCATTTTCATTGTTTTTTGAGGATATTCTTAGGATTGGTTAGTATCAGAAAGATATACGAGATATGTTTTTCATTTAAAAATAGATTTATAAGTGAAAAAGGTTTATAGTTTTTCACCATGAAAAGTAGCAAAAATGGATTAATTGCGCTTCTCGATTTTAAGATTGAAAAATTTTTGTTTAAAAAACCTTGTGTTTATTTCAAAATAACATAGCTGTTGTAGTAGCGGCATTTCTTTTTTTGTGTGAAGTTAAATAACTCATGATGTAATTTATGCAATAAAAATCCACCAGTATTGACGTACACGCTTTCTTTTTATAAGAATATCAAAATTTTGATTAGGCTGAGGAATATTCTTATTTTTCTATTGTTCTAAACAATGGACCTATTGTCTTCAACAAGGAAATCTCAGCCTGATATTCTTATAGAAGATATTCTTATAAAAAAAGCGTGTATTTAATACTAAGAAAAACATTTGCGAATTGCGCTCCTCAACATAAACAATAAATCACGCTCGCACTGTTTTACAGAATGAGAAGACTGCACAAGGCCACGATGCTGTAATGAGGGACATGATTTCAACACAATGTGGAGAGTTTGTTCGTTGAGCTTCGAGTTTTGCAACTTTTAAATGAGAATTTGTCATTTCATAACAGAAAACGTTTATTGTGGCTTTGTGATAAAGTTTATCAATATCATAGGCTATCTCATGCTTTGTTTAGAAAATTGCAATTAGCTTATTTCATACACATGGCAGTTGTACGAAGTTATGACTTTTCAATGACTTACTTTGATAGTTCAGAAAGACCAAGTTTTCCATCTTTGTTGTTATTGTACAAAGAAACCTAAATAAAATATGACATGGAAATATGCTTACTGAAAATATGGAAATTGATCTGTCGACCTAGACTGACATCATACTAGCAGAAAGCCACACCTGTGGTTCACACAAATTGGAAAGAGAATAGAAAAAGAGACAGTATGCGAGAGTAAATATATCAAAAAAAAACTTTATTTTTGTTCTCCTGAAACTTGTTCTTAATGTACAAGAACGTAACCCGATTTATAGTTTTTACTCGCTCAAAACAGGTGATTATCACCCGATTGGGCACAAATTTTCTCATTAAATTGGGTGATATCACTCTATCCGTGAAAATCACCAGTTGTTGTAAGTGGCCCTTACTGTTTGGGACATGTTCATGAAAAAAGGCAAGCTCTGTGACATTTTAAAATTGAGTAAAACGTTTTTATTTAAAGCATGATAATGAAGTAACTTGCTTGAAAGGGGAATTTATTGATAATACACGCTTTTTTTTATTATAAGAATAGCTTCTATAAGAAAATCAGGGTGAAAATCGCCTAATTTGTAATAATATCTTAAGAATATTCCCAGGGTGAGTTTCATCATCATCATCATCATCATCAAACAAACATACTACTGTCTTCATAAGTTCGCAACATAACTGTTGTATATATGGTGTACATGTGACATGGTCACTGAAACCTTATATTCTGAAATATAAGAATACATTAAGAATATTTCCCCCTTATTTTTTTGGTAAATCATAAGAAAACTTCACCCTCAACGAAATTTCACCATGCTTATAAAAAAAAGCGTGTATCAGTTTTATAAACAATTTTTTTTAAGAGTGGAATTCACCAAACTTCAATTAAATCATTAATCTGATGAAAACATCACTATCCCAGATAAATTCAACAACTCTTCTTGCTAGGATATTTGACCTGTTTCAACGTTATTTAGTATAGATTTAACTTCAAATTTTTCTAAACCTAATGTCTATTACCCCGCTAAGAAATCATAGGTCATATTTCTATTGACTTATCAGTAAATAATTTCCACACAGTTAGGGATGGTTAAAATGTGTGCATGTCTTATTAAACAATATTTATTTATACATTCTTTATTCAAGGACTAGAATAGCATGGCGACTGCAGTAACCTACTTCTTCACACCATTGGTTTTGCTGATTTTACCTGAACATTGTCATGATGAATTCTTTGTGGACTTTAACTTCTTTGATGGTTTGTTCCATTTTGTTTTAAATACCATTTTCGAATGACTTTAAAATACAGGGTTAATTGCACAGAATCTGTACATCTCCCTAACATTTATCCGCAAAGGTAAAGTGACTACAAAACATCATTTAAAGCAATGATATACTGTAGCAGGCTGGCATAAGGAATTTGCCATTTTGATTACAGACGCGACTCAACCTAAAGAAAAACTACATTAAAAGTTTATGAAAAGTTTAATACCTTCTATCTTACCTAAAATTTGAAACTAAACACATTAGTGCTTATGTCTCTAACTAAGAAAAAGCTTCCAAAAATAATTAATATCATTAACCCTATTTTATACTCCCCCTCCTCCCAGTGTTTTATTTTTTATTTTTTGTAATACAGACTGTGAAACTAAATAAGCTCTTACTTTGTGAAATTTTTGGACTTTTGCCAAAATTTATTGTCATGGATTGAAAAATGCAAAAGAAAACTTTGAAAATTCTCCATATCCTGTAGGTTCCTTGTTACTATGTAATAATTATGTAGTTTTGAAATTTACTTATATCTGTAATTTCACAGTTTTGATGACTTTGTATTAGTCTTTATGGTTGCAGGACATGAAAACCAACATTAAAAATGCCTAGCAACTGTTGTAGCTTATTTATGTTCAGAAAGTATCCTTTTTAAACAAAATGGCGTAATCATCAAAATGATCAATGTAATCAATGACGTTATCATCAAAAAATTTCCGCTATTTTGTACCTTTTATTACGCTCTATAAGTGTACCAAGTTTCATTATAATAGCGTTAGTTGTTCAGCAGTTAGGATATTAAAAGATATTTGACTTAGAAAAAACATACCCTTAGTGGTTGCATGCCCTTCAAACTGAAAGATACCCATACCCATATAAAAAAACATGGTCTACTATCTATGGGATTTTTTAGATATGAAATTTTCTGGGAGGGGTTTGCAAGCTCTTTGAAGTTTGAACCCTTGACATTACCTCCCAAAATTGTGGACTGTTTAAATTTTATAATCATTCATTTCTTTCAGTTCCTTGCTTGAAAATTGCAATCAGCAAGGCGTTGGGTTATGCTATTATTTTGGGTGCTGTTGTAGGTAAGGATATGTAATTTATCTCTACGTTAATCATGAAATGTAGAATGCCGGCCCTGAAACGGTTAACGTGAAAATAACGGCACTTGGGGTGGATAGCAGTCGGCTTGCTCCTCTTCTCCATTCTCTATTCAAGCACAGTTGATCCACTATTTAAATTGTCTGCCACGACCACGTCTTCCAGGAACTGAACCAGAAAGATCACATACATTTTTAACACTGACAGGTAGAGGCACGTTGCACATTACCGTAAACCTATTCCCGAGGCTAAAATGAACATCTTGAAATTTTCTTTAACCCCCTTCAATTTGGTATTTGTTCTGTTTTCAGTGAAGGTACCGCAAATTATCAAGATGTTGAAAGCGAGAAGTGGGGCTGGCGTTAGTATTGCTTCATTGTATTTTGAGATGGCTGCCATCACATTCACTATGTCTTATTCAGTCCATAAACAGTTTCCATTCAGGTATGTATACTGCGTCAAGATTTACATAATTAAAATAAATTATGTCAGTAGTCTCGATGACAGGGATTAGTGCAAAGAAAGAATGAGAAAGAAAGAACCGAAATATATTCACTTGATTAGGGTTTTCAGGTTAAAACGCTCAATATGAGTAATGTGAGCGGTCTCTAAACGACGATTTCCAAACATTTTTGGGGTGGTCGGTAGCCCCCTTTTTTTGCCTCCCTTTCATTCATTCCCTTAATTAGGGTTTTTTTTGGTTAGGAACGCGCAATTTGAGTAATATGAGAGGTCTCTAAACGGCGATTTCCAAAAATATTTCGGGGTTGCCGGTAGCTCCCTTTTCTTGCCTACTTTTCATCCATTCACTTAATTCTAAGGTTTTTGGGTAAAAATGCTCAATATGGTTAATGAGAGAGGTCTCTAAAAGGCGATTTCCAAAAATCTTTCGGGGTTGTCGGTTTTGTATGCCTCACTTTTAAAAAATTGTGTTGCATTGTTTGTGGGTTATGACCAGTGATTTTCAACATAACGTTATGTTTCATTTTTAGCTCATGGGGTGAAACTCTCTTCATGTGCATTCAAGATATCATCATTATGGTCTTGACCTATCATTATGGCGGAAATACTTTGGCAGCCGTTTTATTCGCTCCAGCCTACATTGCTATTAACGCTGCTCTTTGCTCATCCGCCATCACACCCATTACAGTTATCATCAAATTACAAGAGTTCAATTTATTTGTATTGTTAATCAGTAGGGTAAGTTAAAATCGGTGCTAATTAGACCAGTTTAAAAATGGCAAAAGTACCACCTGGAGCTAGAAAATGCGCCATTTGCGATTTTAGTCAGCCTGTGGGTCCAAGCTAAATTAGTTAATGAAATTTAAAGTGCTGAGGTCAGCAGAACGTAGACAAAAATGGTCACAGTCTGAGAAAAATCGTAATGGCGCTATCTCTATCTCCAGGTGGTACCCATGTCAACAAGTCTCTGAATTAGTATGTTACTTTGAGAGGTAGAAACCCTGGTGGTCCTTGACAAAACCAGCTTTTGGGCTGAGACTCGAATGCGTACTTCTTCTTCAAATATAGAAATGACAGAGATGATAAAATAACTAACTGCAGAAGTGTTTGCGATCAAAATAGATCGAGAGGTAAAATATTTCGACATGAATAATTGTGATTTTTGCCATATTACAATAATAAAAACGTAATATGTAGAAAATGGCTATCAAAAGTCAAATTTGTGTAATTTTAGCGAAAAATCGGAATATATAAAGTTAACATATACTGATCGATACTTTAGATGTATCGATCAGATCGCAGTAAGTGCAAAACTACAAGTTTTGAAAAATAAATAAATTTTGCTTTGATAAGAAATCAACAAGCTCAGAAGAAGAGAATATGTAACAGAGATTGATGTAAATTTGCAATATTTTCTGTTCGCAATTGCGAATGTTCTTAAGGATAGATAACACAATCTACGATTTTGATGGTGATCCCTCTGTGTTCTTTTTCTAAACAGTTCATCCAAATCGGAACTAATTTCTCGAACGGACATACCGGACAACTTTCCGTTATCTCTCAAACCTTGATCGCATTTGGTAGTTTAGCCCGTGTATTCACCACCATACAAGAAACAGGTGATTTGCTGATGACATCACAGTTCATACTAGCTTGTTCGTTGAATATGCTTATCTTGGGACAAATCTTCTGGTATTGGAACGTTTCACCAGAAAAACAAAAGAAGAAGGCCGAATAGGCGTTGACAGACTTGAAGCTTTAATTATTCGGGTGAAAGTTTTAGGCAAAGTTTTATAATATTTCGCCATTTCTATATGATTAGTAGTACATTTTTCGGATTTTAACGAACAATTTAACAGTTATGAATAAAATGCGGGTTAAATTGAAATTAGTTTATACTCAAATTTGCATGTAATGTGATTTTCTATAAAGATAGTTTTTTTGCATTTTGTTCCCTAGGATATTTCAAATTTAAGTCTTGTATATTCAATTGGTTAGGTGAAAGTAAAAAAATTCACAATTTCATCCATGAGATTAGTTGTATACTTCCGTTATAAAGGACAATTTAATAGTTATGAATAAATTAGGGGTTAAATTGAAATTAGTTTAAACTAAAATTTGCAGGTGATGTGATTTTTTATAAAAATAGTTTGGTCAATTTTTGCTCTCTAGGAATTTTCAAATTTTATACTTATGGTCATTTCGCTATTAGCCGAAAAGACCAATGAAAAGCTTGTTTAGCTAGATATGGACTTCCCTTGTAAAAAAAATATTAATGGCCAATTTCTAAGCAAAGCTACATGTAACGTGTTCTTGCTAACGATCACTTGACTATAATTTAATAAGATAATTTAAAGTATGATGATTTTTTTAATGTTATAACATTTTACTTTATTGTAAGTTTTCAAATTCATAAATATGTGTTTTACATTGGAAACCCGGTTAGTAAATTGTTGTTGCAGTTTTCCCCGTGTATCTTATAAGAAATAAGAGGAGTGTAAGGTGTCTATTTTGATTATTCTTTAATCGGAATCAAATTTGAACTTAGACTATTCAAAATAGTTGCACATGATTCTGAGATGTTTGCCTGTCACATGTAGGATACAAGCAAAACCAAACTGAAAGATCAGTGACGCAAAATAAAAGCTCAAGTTTGTCTCAAATAGATAGTCAGATAGATATATTTGTGCATTTAATATGCGTTTTAGCATAAATCAAATTCTACCAATACTTCTTCACTTAAAAATATATTACTTACTCCAGATAGGTGAACTCGAAATATCCGTTAAAACACAGCTTTCTTCAAAAAATATTTTTAAGAATCTCACGACTTTTTGTCCATTTTTCAACTGTTTATTAGTTACAAACATTTAAGCACATTTAAGTCAATTTCGTTTTTCCATCATTTTGTGTCGGTAGCGGAGCCGTCGACATTGGAGGTCAGGCCATGGCCGATCCACTTTTTTGCAACAAAGTTTTCGGTTCAAAAAGAAATAGAAGTATATTCAACCCACGTTCATTGGACATTGCCTGAAAAGAGGTGGTTTTCGCCAATCGAGAGCGTTGAAGTTGAAATTTCCAGGCCTGTTCGGACAAAACCATAAAACGCGCCCCCTCCATTTTTCGTAATGCGTCGATGGCCTTGGCGCCTGGGCAGGGATAAATATATTATTAGGAGTAGATCTCAGTAGCCAGATGATATTAGCTACACGACACAATAAAATAAAACAAAACACGACATAAAACTACGTACACACCACAAGACATTTGATTTCAGAGGCAAACAAAAATACTTTTGAAGAAGGAAGAGTTAAGCAACAAAAGCAAAATAATCAACACCCTTTCTTGGTTTTGAGTCTTTTCTAATTAGCTCTTTTAGTAAATGGAAGCAGAATAACCCCCCTACCTCAAATATATAATATGGCAAGAAACAAAACACAATTGATGAAAAATAAGGCAAAAACAAAAGTTACACAATTGATGAAAAATATATTGTCAATCTAATTTTTAAAAAAATGTATAACGAAGATGATATAAATATACTTCATGAACGTCAAAATTTTGTCAAAAACATATAAATATTTGCTGTATAAAACTATCTTCATCAAACTATTCCAGTTGATCTTTTCGTCGGTAAACCTACTATAACAGCTATGAATTTCAGTCACCGTGCCATATTTGAAATAATTAATTCAGAAAAACGAACTTTAAAACTCTTGACGAGAGAAATTATTTCAATTCGACACCACATAACGTTTCAACGCTATCTCTAACGTCCCAAATACATGAGCTTTCAATTAGAAAACCAGTGTTTTCGCGCATATCTAAAGTCACAAAAAGTTTATGATATATTTATGAAGGGATGTTTATGTAAGAAAACTAATTCATCGTAGCGTCAATTACCAACACAAGCGCTAAAACATTCTTTTTGTAAGTCTCTTGACAATACAATGAAACGTTTGGAATACTTTTTATATTAAAACACTATACATACTCTTGGTGAGTGGGATTTTTAAGGGACCAATTAAAGATATACAGGTAAGGAATAAAAATGACCAGTTAGCGAATGTCCCAGTTATCCGAAGTATTTTACATGAATTATGCTCTGAATGGACCAGAAAAGCCAAATTGGCCAAATTATTGGGGGGGGGGGGG
>JAUBWS010088799.1:0-11764 GCA_032270445.1 Darlingtonia californica | reverse complement strand
ACTTGAAATGCTCTGGAAACCACCATTTTGGTGGATACAGGTCGTCCAGTAAAACTTTTTGTATTATTTGGCCTCTGGTGGTCGGCATCCTTTGAACTTTGCTAAACTATTCGGAATAAAGTCAAAACGATTTGATTTTATTGGAAGCTAAAAGTAAACCATTTTTTTGCTTCTTTTAATAGTTTTTGAATAGTTTACGAAACAATACACGCTAAACTATTTCGTAAACTATTCTATTTAAAGTATGAACTTTTTGGAATGGTTTAGCGAATAGTTTACCGTATAGCAGGGCCTTAATGCATATTTAATGAGAGACTACTATGGAGTAGAAAATTGAAATGTCAAGAATTTTAGATTTGTTTATGGGGTAAATTGAGAAGTTTTTTATATATAATTATTCTATATATATATATATATATATATATATATATATAGGTTTCGAATATTTTATAACCAAATACTATTATTGAAATGTCTAAAATAATATAATTTCTACGAAATAGAAGGTGAAAAATTTGAGATAACTTGTAAATATTTTAGAAGCACGTACCATACGGAGCTAAAAGAATTGGAATGTCTAGAATATTGAACTTATTTGCAGGCTGAAGATTGAAAAGTAATTGAGACACTTCGAGAATATTTTTAGATGAAGCAAATACTAAGGATTTGCAACAATTGAACATGTCAGAAAGTCGATTTACTATTTACTTAGATGTGTATTATCAAATAACATGCTAAAATGAGTCTCTGGAAAGTTGTTATTTGTTTATGACGCTCATGGAGAGGATCTTCCACCTTCCGTCAGTAAAGCAAACCATCAACCTTTTCTTATCCTTATTCTTTACATCCTTATATTTTTGAACTGATGGAGTCAGTATCGTTCATAGAATCTGTGGTTTCTTGTTAAAATTAAGAGTTTTGAAAATTAATAGAATACACGTTTTGCTATAAGAACGTCTAAATTTCAGCTGAAGTTGGATGTGCTTATTTTTCTGACTTTTTTTAGCTTCAGATGTTTTTATTTATGTTCTTTTGAGAAATTGAAATAAAAGAATTTATAACACAGTAGATATTTGACTATCAAAATTAATGGGAAACTGGGGTTAGAAAAAACGTGTTTAAAATTTTCAAATTTTGAGTAAAAAATCCGAAACGTAGCTGAGTTAGTTAGCAGATACTGTAAATATCCTTGTCTCTGAATATTTAGCTTTGTTTCTTGGCTTTCAATGTTTGAAAATAGTCTTGGACTCAATTCATTATCCAACGAAAAAACGTACATATAATAACCTTTCACAGCATGGAAACAACGAGCACGCGCCATTTTGAAATCATGACGTCATCATAAACTTTGCTTATGTAAACATTTTCATATTACAATGAAGAACACTTTGTACAAGTTTCATAAAAAAATTATTTTTCTAAAAGGCTATAAAGGAAGCAGAATTGGTGCCCATGACACTAAAATGTATTGCATTTTCACACATGGTGTCTCGTTTTGAGCATAATTACCTCCGGCATTGTCAATTTGGACTGAAAATCTCTTGTTCTCGTCTTTTCTACTTTTGCTGTTATTTAAACCGATGGTTGGATGAAAATATGACTTACTCTGACTTAATAGCAAAGCTGTCTCTGATCTTTTGCATTGTATGCAATAAAAGCGATCTATACAAAACGTAAAACAATAAACCAGTCATTATTTTTTCAGAAGCCAATGAGTGTATTTTGTCTAATTTGATCAGGAGCGTTTTATGAAAAAATACAGACCCAGAGCCCCCAACATGACGAATACACAATTTTTTATAAGAACATCGGGAATATTGAAGTTATATTCCTTTGAAGAATGTGAAAAATCAAACGAAACAAACATTTTCAATAATAACACCCTTACTTTCAGTCTCATGAACCACAAGGCCTAAAGAATTGAAATATGGACAACTAATAAATTTTCAAAAAATTAGACTATGCTCGAGACTATTGATATATACCTTTTTGATTCGGCCACCTATTTTGTGTGTATTTTACTGACCAAAAGCTAAAGTGTGCCTTTAAACTATGTATTGTTATAGATTGACTTGCCTGACAATCTTTAGATTTGAATAACTAAAATGTCAATATTGCCAACCATGTACTATATTTGAAAGATCTTATCATCATTGTCTATTTTTTAGCTAGTCAAGATTTCAAGAACCAGTGACAGAAGGTATTAACAAGTTAGGTTAATGTGCAAAGTTTCAAGTCAGTCTGTGTTTGGTTAGTATTTCGTATGGTCAGTAAAATATCAAACTGACTCAATTTTGAATAAAAAAATTTTGGTCTGTTACACTTGAATTAACAAGATCAATTAATGGTGAAATTTTCAAGCCGGAATAATCATTTTTTCTCTAGTTCTTGAATTCCTCGGATTCGTTTAGAACAGACCGGTCAGTAAAACACACGGCAGCTGTGAAAACTGAACAAGAATATCAAAAATTCGAAAAATTGTCAACACTTACATAAAGCGACATTTTAGTCCACATTTGACGATTGCAGGCCTGACAGTCAATCGTTCAAAGGGATACTTTGACAATTTTTTTATTTTGGTCTGTAAGATACATACCTGTGACAGATGGTCAAAATGTCACACGACAGTTTGCTAATACTAAATGACTGCCTAAGTTTTGGAGCCATAGACCCGAGTGGTATTTAAAAATTGCTACTACCGAAAATATGTCTCTTTTTGATGGCGTCAAAACACGTGATGACGTCATTGTATGATGACAAAATACTTGAAGGGTTAATTTTGGCGTTAAAATAGTATGGACTAGGTCATTAGAACAATACGGAAAATTTGTTTTTCAACTGTAACGTGTTTTATCATATGCAGTCTGGTACAGGCTAGTGTTTGTAGTGTTTACAAAGTGAAAAAAGGATTTTTTTCTGGGAATATCACAATCTCACTTAGCTACTGAGCACGTAAGAAACTCATTTATTTGAATAATCCAATAAAATTAATACTAATAAATGATCATAGTAAAAACTTCATCATATTAGTCGTCACCTTGTCTATCATATATACCACTACGGCCTTTTTCCCTCCTCCTGGTCTATTATCAGCACACGTCCAAACCCGAGTATTTCAAGATCGTAAAATACGGAGCATGCACGGTAGTTATTACAATCATAACAATAGAATCTTCGCAACAATATAAAAAAGAGTCAATCACGTCGCTTTGTTTCGTACCAATCAGCGTGGCTATTTCTAACAATCGAAGTTTAATGTTTATAGTTTTTAGGCTTCCAAGTTACTTACCTTTGGACGTCTGCCGATCGATCAAGTGGAGGGCAAAAAAGCCCGAAACGGTTTATCGGATAGACTAGTCATCACAAACAAACATGCTTATTTACAGGTTACGATTGAAATAATTTTTGCACCCGCATTGGGTCTATGATTACGTAGTCTGTACACAACAGTCAATGCAGATTACACATCATCTGGTTCCCTTCAATGTAACAAACTTTCTGCGTGTTAAGAAAGTGGTGAATATAAAAGCTTCGTATTTTATTCAATTAGATATGGATATGTTTGACGAGTAGGATGTGGTCAAAAATCTTCAAAAAGATAAATAAGATCTTCAAATTTCATTGAACAACAAATTAATTTAAATAAAATTATAAATAAAGACAACAATTTGTATATTCTTCATATTTAAAATGGTGAATATATGAAATGGCACTAATAGGGTTCGGTAGGCCAATTACAATATTGGCTGGTTTGGAATATAAAATTTATAAAATTTTACAGAAACAAGAAAGATCATGCAGAAACTGAATTTCAAATTTTCATGATGATCCAAATTTGACTTTGTGTACATAACATTCAATGAGAAAAACTAAAAAGGAAAAAATTATTCCAAAACATAACAATACGAATATTACTGTAAACAATTTTATCGAAAATTGTTCGCTAACTGTTTGACAAGGTGGAAAAGGTGGCATCCATTTATATTTCAAATAATCGATTTCTCCATCCTTTATCATTTCTATCAAGACTTTTGACACAATGCTTGTCAATCTAGAATTTTTCGCAACTGCAATGCCGTATGGTGTTATAACTTCTGGCATGGCATGGATTTCCAAATCACAATGCTTGGTTAATAATGGAAGCATAAATTCGTATTCTGTGATCAATCCGTCCAAGTCTCTTAAATTTGAAAAAATGTAAACGAATAATCGATGTTCATCATAGGTACTAAAAATTTCGTCGAAGTTGTTACATATAATCGCACGCAAAGGAAAAAAGTTAGCGAGAATTTCGGTAAGTACTGAAAACTCCGCCAAATGGAAAACAACAAAGTGAACTGTAGCTATAATGGAAAATTGAAACGAGGAGAGATGTACTAGCTGCTCAGCAAGCTGCCGGGTGAAAACACCCAGCCCTTTTGAAGCTGTGTATCGTTTTTAACAAAAATTAAAAAGCATTGTTGTAAAGACTATAAACTTGAAGGCCATGTTTACGGTGAGTTATCATTATGGCATTGCACATTAAAAAAACAGGCTTCACCCGGGCTATTAAATCCTCTGATCCCGAGCTCGTAAAAAAAAATTAAAAACTGTGCCCTTTTTGTGCTTAAATTTGACCATTCTTTTGTTTTTCATGGTACTTACGCCTCTGTGGTACAGGCCTGAGAAAAAAAAGCATAAATTTCAATACCCGTCACTGATTTTCTGGATCCATTCTTCAAATCCTAATGACTTCATGTACCGTTTCATAAATTGATGAATTCTTCGATCACTTGGGTTGATACCATTTTTGAAATATTGCTCAGTCGAAGTATCTTTTTGTACAGTAAATTTAAATGCCTCAGTTGGATGTTGAATCTAATGAAAGTACCAGAAGCTAGATAATAACCACCAGCAAGGAATAATGTACTCAAAAATATATAATAAAGAAGTCACAAAAAAATAAAAAAAAATAAAAAAATGACGAGATATCAAGAAATCACATTGAAAAAATCAAAATGTCAAAAACAAATTTCAAATATCACGAAAAATTCAAAAATCAATCACAAGAAAATCAAGTAATCTCAAAGAAAAATCAAAAAATCGCGAACAAATAAAGAAATAAAAAGTTCACAAAGGAAATCAAAAATCACAAAAAAAAACAAAAAATCACGAGGAAAAATGGAGTACTCATCTCCTCGACCACTAAGACAGTGAAAACACTTTTGTAAGCTAGTGCGATACGCTACAATGAAAAAAAAAATATTCCACCGTTATGAATAGGAAGGATGTAAAAGAGAAACGTTTCTTTTTACATCCTTGTGAATAGATTACGTGTTGTAATTTTATTCGAAGTAAAACAATTTACTGCTTCTCAACTTTCCTGCCGAAAAAGATTGGTTTTTAAGGATTTTTGAAATCTGCAAGTCATTTATCATTCATAAAATAAAAACTTCATTTTTTAGGATAATTCTACCCAGTAGGAGTGTGTGGAAATCAAAATATGTAAACGTCAAATTATTTAATTTTTAATGAATGAATTACACGCCGTCAATGTTAAAGTGATAAATGAAAAAGCTAAATTAATAATGAAAAACAAACATTACCTTTAGGTCTTTAAATCCAGTGAAGTCATGTTCCTGGGCAACTATTTCAACAGTTAATACAGCAGTGTACAGTGTTGCGCATAAAAGTAACGCAAATGTTAGAGAATAAGCTATGATCAGACTTCCAACATTATAGGGGCACTTTCCTGCAATGTCATGTTGTGTGAAATTTCCAACTACATATAAAACACTTTGGCAGAATGAATATTTTTTATCTATTCTTTTCCTGTTGATGACGTATTCCGAGCAATAAAGAACGATGATTGAAATGAAGACCAAACCGAACATGGAAGCAAGACTGCCAGCAGAGGTTGGCAAAAATTTTGCAAAATTCATCACATTTGCGGTATCATAAAACTTAGGCTTTCTTTTTATAATTCCAAGGAAGTCTATGGAAAATGGTGTAGTAAATTCAACATATTTTTCTCTGTTTGTATTAATGGTTAATGGTGCAATTGCCATAGCTGCTTTACCATAATAAACATCTCCAACAAGACCATTTCCGGTTCCATTATTATTAAATCCACCGTACTTGTCATCTTCAACGATGTACAAAGAACTCTTAAATCTTAGTTTCTCTTCCAGACGTTTTAGTAGATCAACTACAATCCCAACACAGCATTTTTTTTGCCATATAGTTTTTTCATTTTGTTGAACTTGAGATGTGTTTTGCTGTTTCTGTGGAATCAAACACAGTTTAGCATTTGTGACCGTGCATGAACCATTGAAGTATAAATCATCTCTTCGAACAAGGTATTTAACTTCAAAGATAGACACTACTTTCAGGTACTTAAGTGCAATATTAGCCAACTTCACAAAGTGGTCCATTTTCTTTGAGACTCCGCCAGAGAACTCATTTATTTGTGCATCATAAACTTTTCGCCAACGTGTCTCACCCATGAGCACAAAGATTTCTATCAATGAAGGTCTGCTTTCAATCGATCTTGATACGCAAGACCAACCTTGATTGTTGTTGGTTGAAAGATTCCTAAGACAGATTTTGGGGCGATAACAAAGTAAATATTAACGCAATTAGAACCTGCAGGGTCAGGACCAGGACCAAATCGAAACGTTTCGAATGTCTAAAAAACTTTTGTCTTAAATATGCTGTTAAAGTTTGAAACAAAAGAAATGGAAATGGAAAAATGGAACCAAGCGCACATACATATATATATTGTAATGAAGCGGATCCTAGGAACAGATCCTTGCACTAAAAGAAATGTGTTTTGGTGTTAATCTTCGAGCATACTAAAATCCGACATTTGAAACATGTAAGAATCATTATTAGCAAAATATGTTTTAAACCTATTTTTAAAAGTTCTATAGTCTCATTGAGCAATCGAGGTATTCTAAGACGATTTGATGCTTGCTGTATGTTTTATTGATTTCCTGGATAAAAATAACAGATATTTTTTGTTTTGGGCTTCTAAATTCTTACATTAACGGAGAAAAATGTTAGTTTCCTAGATCTTTCTAGGTATTTTAAAGTATTTGGCTTTTGGAAGATTTTTTGTAAAAGCGACCTTCTTGTGTTTGTGTTGTGGGCTCATTTGATGCATTTTATAGGACCAGGACGCAACGAATAGACATTTGCCTTAAAGTTCATAACCATATCATCCATGGATTATAAAAGATAAGCATCAGGCTCGAGACAACACATGTTCAAAATTAACAAAATGTTTTTACGACTGAGGAGACGGATTAAAATTTATGATTTTTACTACGATTATTTTTAAAATTCAGTTATGTGGGATCTTGCCTTTCAGGCTAATCCTTAATAGTTTTTTAATTGGTCCAACTAATACGCATTTCATTTTTGCTTTGTGAAATATAATTTTACGGAACAAACTTTTAAACTAAAGAAGTTAGTACTCACAATTTTCTTAAAAACCTGTGATCATTTGGCTTGTAAAGGTGACTTTGAGATATTTTGTAAGATATAACACTTAGTGGCAAGTTCACAAAATCGTATTTAGCACCAAATGGTATAACCCATAGTAGATTAAATAGATACATGGTTCGAATTTTGTAACGGTCTTCCAAATTCTCCATTAATTCTTTAACTACTAATTCATCTACAAACATGAAAACCACCCCGGTATCGTCTGCTCCATATGCAAATGCCTCTAGTTCAAGTTGTATGTTCAGCATTGTGTGAAGATCAAATCTCTTGATACAATTGGAATGCGGTGACTGCTTTGTAATTTCTTGTTCCAAATGCGATGCAAGTTGTTTATTTTGCTTTTGATCATCGTAAATAATATAAACGCAACCTGATTCTAATAGTTTGTCATAAACTTCTCTAAGGTTGCTGATAATTAGATGGTTGTTGGGGTTTCCTACTGAAGATCTCTGTAGAAATTAATTGTACAAAACTTTACACAACATTAAATTTTTAAGATGAATATAGGTTTGTGTTCCAACGTTTGTTAAAACCTTATTTAGCAGTTCTTCAAAATATCCAAAAAAATTGTTCATTTTGGAAAGATTTGCAGATTTTTCTGGTTATAGTTACTTTGTATGGACTGACCTAAATGGAGACGTTGTATTGGGCACCAAGAAACAATTTTCCTTGGGACTTTCATATGATGGCTCTCAGGGGTCATAATTCGGAATAATCTTTTTACTTTATCCCAATCATATTTTTTTTCTTCCCGGTCCAAAACTTCTACTTCTGAGTCCAAAATTTTTACTTCTCAATTCATAATTTTTACTCCTTATTTAAATATTTTATTTTTTTTTTACTTCTCACTTTTTTTTACTTCTCAATTTTTTACTTCTTAATTTTTTGGAGTCATGGCTGAGTGGTTAAGGCGCTGCACGCTTAAACCGGAGTAACAAGTTCGAGGCTTTCGGTAGTTAACTTTATCAAACCCTGTTAGTTCTCATTATGTTGCCCAGGTGCTCTGAGGTGCTCTGAGGTGTTCTTTCTGGAAGGCAGGATACCCTCATTGATAACAGTTCATGAAAAACTAAGGAAGCTATTCTGTGTAAATACAAATTATTCATTCAGCCCACCTCGTTCTCAGGGCCTCTTTGCTGCTTTTTGGTATTCTAAAAGTGCTGTTGCTCGTGTGCCCGCGCTTTGAGACACTGCTTTCCGAGCAGAAAAAACCGACAAATGAACATAAAACATGGCATTGCAAAGAAAAGTAAAAAGTTTCAGCTAAAAAAAATGTACTGTTTATAATAATCTGACAATAAAGACTTACAAAATTCATATCAGGACGTCTAAGTATGGATGTATATATGTATCTATTCATAGATTTTCCCTGATACAACACAAATATAACACCAGATATTCCCAAAATGAACACTATAAAATTCCCTCTTCCAAACTTAAAAAAACGGAGTATGCAGTGGAGTATACACTTAAGACTCTTCTTTAATCCTTCTTGAAAAACTTACTAACCTTGTATATATTATACACCTTATATGCTACACTATATGATATGATGTGATTATTCACCCAGGAGTTATTCACTCCAGTTCTTTATGAACTGTTATCAATGAAGGTCCTGCCTTTCTGGAAACACCTCAGTGATTGGTTTGATTTGCTACCAAAAGCTTCGCACGGGAATCGAGCTCGGAACCCCCGTTCAGGCGACCAACGCCTTAACCACTCAGCCACAGCTCCACAAAATATCATATGTTTCAATAGGTATTTGTAAAACCTTATTCGGAACGTACTGTTCCGAAAACTGGCTATGTACAGGGTCGTCTGAAATTAGTAATCGTGTTCCATTGCGAAAGTAACTATTTACAAATCAAAATTGTAACACCAGGATATTCGCCACCTAAATGCAAACGCCCAGCTGCAACACACGCCTTTAAGAATACGCTTTATACGAATGTTCAAGATGAAATTCGACAAAAAGTTAAAATGTGTTAAGAATATTGCCCTGTTAAGATTATATACATTCCATTTATGAACATAATGTCTTGGGCTTTGTGTTACCTAAACGTCTTAAAGTTAATTGTTTAACCCCTTTTTTGCCTTTTGAGTATTATTTTTTGTTCCTGGATACGAAAACTTATGTATAGCCTTAAGAAGCTACTTAAGAATATAGTAGGATGATTTCGATTAGAAAGTTAAGAATAACCAACCATGAAAATACCATTCTTCTAAAAAAAGCGTGTAGAAACATCACATAACAGGCAGCTATGATGGAAACCCGTCGATATTCTCTGAGAGGAGTGAGATATGAGAAAGTAAGAGGAGTGTGTTCTATGAAAGTATACAAACACTTACATTTTTATAGTGTGTAGTATAAAGCCATTCTTGTACGATTGAAGAATCGACACCATCAGTCCAATCTTCATCAAAATAAAAATCACAATTTTGAACGATTCGAAATAATGAAAACAATCTCGATAATGATGTTATTTCGAGGGATTCGTTCTTACTGCAACCATGGTAGATATTTACAAATGATTGGTTAAATACTGCCACACAATTCCCGTTTATTCCAAACATCAAATTTAAGCAATGTAATATAAACACTACAAAAACTGCGTTCATTTTCCTGTGAGATGGTTCAGCTGAGATAATATTTTTTTGTAAAATTACAACGAGTCTTCTTAAAACCTAAAATGTTATATATTGCAATGATATCGTACACACACTGTTAATATTGGAATTTTATTGTTTTGTGAAAATTGTAAAACAAATTTTTTGAGAGTAGAAAAGAACGAGTTTCCAACGAGTATTTAATGAAAATCGATGTTTGATATTCCTATTCAATGATATTTTCAAGCAACAATCAATAAGAAAACTGCGATGATATTTTCAAGCAACAATCAATCATTAGCCGTATTTATACTGAGACGAACTAATCGACTGATACGATAATTTACTCGACAGTATAAATGCGACGATAAAAGACATTACTTTGTTCGTCTTAGTATAAATACTGATATTCAAGTAACTTTGGCTGTAATTTAAAGTTTAAATTTCAGTGGTGAAAAGTGAATGTAGGATCTTGACTTCTTTAGAAATTATTCATTTTGGAAACAGCTTGAGAATCAAAATCAAAATTGTCTCATTTCATATCAATTATTGTTAGGAAATATATTAATTTTTCTTAGAGACATTTTCGGCTTACGCCATCATCAAAGATGATTATATTTTTCAACAAAATTTAATTGATGGCAAATGTTTTTAGCAGAAATTCAATTAAAAGTGAAAATGAAAACCAAAAATTATGATTAAAATTCTTAAAAAGGAAGTTACGAGGCTGGGATAACGTTACCGGTGGGCGGGTTTTTCCTCCTATAAAACTTTGAGGGAGAAAATACTTAGCAGGAGAGGTTTTACTCAACTTATGAGCAATAAGTTGATATGTGGTTTTAACACGTTCACTGCCAACTACGAGTATACTTCTAGTTTGAGGGTCAAAATACCGAACCAACTTTAAACAGCCATAACTTCTCAACAAAAAGGTTTTCTTTATCTTGTTATGCCATTTTTGGCATCTATGGGAAATTTGCTGTCGATTGGTATACTCGTATGTCAATTTTAGAGTAATGGTAGCCAAGTAACAGTTGTCATTTTTGAAAAGCGTGGCAGTGAACGTGATAAGAGCTTC
The DNA here is from genome assembly GCA_032270445.1 of Darlingtonia californica. Taxonomy (NCBI): domain Eukaryota; kingdom Viridiplantae; phylum Streptophyta; class Magnoliopsida; order Ericales; family Sarraceniaceae; genus Darlingtonia; species Darlingtonia californica. Next base: position 591 of record JAUBWS010088799.1, on the reverse strand, counting down.
ATTTAAGAGCTTCTATTTTACTGGGTTCCGATACTCCGTAACACAACTGACTTTTGAGGTTACTATACTGTAGTCTAAAGTGTAAGCCCCCATTTAAACTAAAACCTTGGAAAACTCTCAGAACTTAACTTTCAGGTATTTTTGACAATCCAGTGGATTATCCTCAAAATGATCAAAATTTCAGCTTCATGAATAATTAATGAGCTTCAATTTGCCAAGAACGAGGTTAAAGAAAACAAAAATCACACTCTGAGTAAAATTGTTTCGAATTTTCTTTCTTTCTCCTTACTAACATAACACAGGCAATATACCTCCAAAATTTGGGGCTGAGTATTTCTGTTTTCATTTCTGCCTTAGCAAACGTAATAATCACGAAAACAGCCAGCTCATTTATTATAGATTAGTTACAAAAACGAGATATAATTTGTATATGTACTCATAAATAAAAGAAAATAAATTTAAAAAAAGTTAGTTTTCAAATTTTTCGTAAAATCAGAGAAGAGAAAGTAAAATATTTTATTCATTTGCGATATAAGATGATAAAAAGTAAAATGTTACAAGGTATTTCAGACGACCTAATGCTAATGATGA
>JAUBWS010088788.1:0-11765 GCA_032270445.1 Darlingtonia californica | reverse complement strand
TATTAAGCATAAACCAATCATGTACTCTTTGCAACTCAAGCTCCATATTTCTCACCAGATTTTCTGTACAATTGCTAGCTTGGATAACGATTGTGTCATCAGCATACAGATGGAGATAGGAAGAGGTAGCAGAGCTCTTCATGTCATTTATATACAGAAGGAAAAAAAGAGGTCCCAGGACAGAACCTTGTGGTACTCCAAATGGTTTTTCCTCTAGAACATCTGATGTTTCATTATTGACAAGGACTTGCTGCTTTCGTTCTCTGAGATATGATTCACACCATATAAAGGCTGTGTCCCGAAAACCATAGCAAAATAGTTTTTTTAACAGGATGGTATGGTCTACAGTGTCAAATGCCTTTGACAGGTCTATCAGAGTTGCACAGACAAACTTATTTTCTTTCAAACAATCAATGATGTGCTCTTTTACGTCAAGTGTAGCTGAGGCTGTAGAAAACCCACTTCTAAACCCAGATTGGTGTGAGTGAATGATGTTGTTTTTTACAAGAAAATCAACCATTTGAGAATAAGCCAGCTTTTCAAAGATCTTCATAGCCACAGAGACTACTGAAATTGGTCGATAATTCCCTACAAAATCTTTGTCGTCAGACTTGTAGATAGGAGACACTCTTTTAACTTTCCACAGTTTAGAAATAGTCCCAGAACGAATGGAGAAGTTGAAGAGGTACATGAGTTTATCTACAATGACAGGAGAGCTTTCCTTTAACAACCTAGCATGAATTCCATCAAGACCTGCTGCTGAGTCACATCACATCACGTAGGGAAAAAGGTTTAAAATTAAAAGAGTCCTGTGTACAATTTACATGAATTTTGCTAGTGCATGAAATAGGGAATTTACATGCTAGTCTAGCACCAACATTCACAAAAAAATCGTTAAAACAGTTAGCGATTGATTTGCTGTCATTAATAGTTGTGTCATCTTCGATAGATAGCTCATTAATTTTTTAATTTCATCTGGCAGGAGCTCTTTTATCTTATTCCATAGCCGTTTAGGGTCATCTCTAGCATCGTCCCAGGCATTTCTATAATAGTCTTTCTTCAAAGCCTTTTTCCGTTTATTAACGTAATTTCTTTTATCAAAAATTCACTTTTTGCAATATTTCGTTTGTATCTACAATCATTATCTAGCCTATAACAGGGAAAATAAACAACATTGAATATATTAGAGTAGATAGAAGAAACTAAAACAAAAATCACAAAATCACATCATACGATAAATTATCCAAGTCATACTCAAACATTGTAACACTTCTAATTTCTTTTACGTTTAAAAACTGCCCAGTCATTTGGGCTTTTAGAACGGGCTGCTTGTTTCAGAAGGCTGTCTCTCTCTCTAATGGCTTTTGTCAAAAAGTGTTGATTGAAATTGCCAGTCAGTAAAAACAAAAGACTGAAAACGACCAATAAAACATTTCTACTTCACTAATGTGAGTTCATTTTCGTTGATAACGTTGGTCACGTTTATATATCCATGCGTTGGTGAACAAAGTCATCTTGTTCATGCAACAGGTTGTTTTTTTTCCCTTGAAGTTTAAAATACTTTTGAACATCTCTATGAGAAAAATTCAGCCAATGTGAACCATTTTCTCCCATTATTTTGAATGAAAACTCTTCATCCCCTTCCACATGTGCCCTACGGCTCAATAACAGTGATTTCGATTTTATTCGATGACTCTCGTGTTTGTTTTTTACTTCTACTAGCCGATCTACTTGTCGATAATTAATCGTGTGATTTACACTCAAAAGCGGGAGTGTAACTCTAACAGAAACCTTAGAACGCAGTCAGATCCACTACTCACAACCGTCTTTAGGGTGGAGCGTGCGGTTAAGTGAGTAGCGAAGCAGAATATCAGATTACCTCCGATAGTATATCATATGTTACCTCTCCACTTTCAAGACGTATTCGCCGGCCCAACTTGTCCATTCAAAAAAATGAAGTGGTACAAAATTTTCTGAATCCGCCTCTGAACTCCTTCAACTTAAGTGAAAGTATACTATTGCCTGTTCTAAATAAGCTCAATCAACAATGATATCAGATGTGAATTTTAAAACAACCGACGGAACTAAAATGATCAGGTTTTTACCGAATGTTAGACAGTTTTAGGTGTCTGTAACTTGTAATTTAATCATGTATCAATAAGCATTGGATTATTGATCATCTGGCCATTTTGCTTATGACTTCTACCTTATATTCAACTGAACTGAAATCAATACTTCCTTGTTCTGAAGAAGCTCATATATGATATATGTGAGTGAGGCATGTTAGTTGTGAATTTTCAAAACAATCTTCCGAAGCATTCAGTTTTAAATCGGAAGATAAAAAATTAACTAAAATATTGAGTAGTTTCAATAAAGCCTCATTTCATTTAAGCTTAAAAGTTTGGAGATAACTTCCCGAAAAAGGGCTAAAAAGAGGCCTTTAGCTAGAATGACCTTGGAACTGAAAGATCATAACTTTTATTTGGCATCTAGATCATCGAGACATCTTAAAACGCCTTTTGTCGTCATGTGCATAGCTAACCAATTCATTCATTGAACGTCTTAGGACGTTCAGAAGACGTCTATATGACGTTCTGTCTTAGCTGAGAACCTGTAGAAAGGTGTTTTTCATATTTCAACCTGTTCATTTTTTCTGATAGGAATTTTGCTAATGTTTCTTAACTTTAAACTAGATTTTCTGACAATTTACATTATCAAATCTACATCCTATCATGTAGTAGGTCATACCATATATGTTGAGTGGTCTTACACTCAGACACCTAAAAACAAAGCAGTATTGTGGGCTTTCTTGTTCGTAGATATATGAATTCCTTGCCCTGAAAGGTTACTCAGGGGCAGGCGGATACACAAACTATGTGAAAGTCATATAGTCAGAAAAAGTTATAAATCGGAGATAATATCGGGAAAATTGTTTGAGTTTGTATCCGCTCCTGGTTACATATGTTGGTAAGAGGCCTTTTGTCATTTTCCGGTCCACACTTGACATTTCGGATGAAATCAAAACTTGCATCAAAACTTTCAATCTAATCCAAACCGAGCACATGTTCTAAAAATTTTAAGTAATTATCTCAATTATTTCATTAATTATGCGCAATTATGTAACACAAGGTGTCAATCTACAACATTTGTGATGACATCATAAGGTAACCATAGCAACCATTGTTTATTCAGCATGACTTTTGTAGTTGTCTTAATGAGGGATACCTCCATACCAAATTTCAAGTTTCTAGCATAAGCTAATCTTCAGTTTTGCCCGCAACCATAACTCCAGATTGGCTTATGCTAGAAACTTAAAATTTGGTTTGGAGCCAGCCCTCAATAAGACAACTAAAAAAAATCATGCTGAATAAACAATGGTTGCTATGGTTACCTGATGACGTCATCACAAATGTCAATTTTCTTAAAATAAATACCTTTCTTTACAGAGCTATATCTCCCGAACAAATTAAAATTTTTCAATTCTGTTTTAATTTTCTGAAAGTCAAATGAAAGACCTTTCGTAGATATGCCATCAGATTTTCATAAAAATCAAGTCTTGAGGCACTACGGGACGCCAAAACCGCCACAAATTGGCCCCACTGCCATTTTTAAATGATGACGTCATCATAATTTTTTTTGTATTTAGCATGATTTTTTTATTGAATTGAACAATCTGTAAAAGTTTCAATTTAATATCATTACCTTATCAAAAGTTATTAGTAGTTGAATTTTTGACTATTTTGTATTGGAAAAGGTTGCAAATTGACACCTTGTGTTACATTATTGCGCATAATTAATGACATAATTAAGAAAATTATTTCAAAATTTCAGAATATGTGCTTAATAAGTGTTTTTTAATTGTCGCGAAATTTTAAAGGCATAGCGTTACTATTTTTTTATTTTTTTTTAAAAAACAATTGGGCCGGGGGCAAAAAAATCCCCCCCCCCCCCCGGGTATAATAGGGTTAAATACAAAGCATAGGCTAGTAACCTTCTCGTACAAAATTAAACGCACTCGCGTCTTAACTGATCCCATCGAGCGGTATGTGAGTCTGCCGTCTGCTATATAAGGATATAAAAGGATATAAGAATGATATACAGTTGATATACAAATGATATACAGTTGACCTACTTTTTTAGCTAGACTTCGTACATTCAAACGTGTTTTATACTTCTGCAATTTTCAAAACGTAATCAAAGCGCCGTAAAAACAATAATTAAGGATAAATGCGGCAATGAGTGACGATGACAAAGATGACGAACTTTTGTGTTAAGGTATCGTGAGAATTCTTGTTATCGAGAGTCAACTGCATTGATTTTGAAAATGCTGTATTGTAAAGTTAAATATACTTTTTCCTCAATTCATTCGTTGTTGTTTTTTGCCCTTATTATAGTATTTCACCGTATTTTCTTTCATAGACGAATAAATCAGAAGAAATGGGGAACAATTCGTCAAATTGCGAATGCCATGAAACGAGTCTTCAAAAATATGATCGAAATGCAGCGGCGAAAGCATCTATTAACACTAAGTCTGATTTCACATCAGCTAAGGATCTTGTTCATCATCTCAGACCAGGAGATATCATTCAAAAAAAGGGTAACAAAGTTAAGCAGTGGTTTTACAGTCATTTCGCTCTGTACGTTGGGAATGGAGATATCATTCATGTACCCGGGATAGAAGGTTTCTTTAAAAAAAGCACCATAATAAAACGAGAAGATATGGTAGAAGCTTTTTCATCAGAGAATGTCAGAAAAAATAACCATTTCGACGATACCTACACACAAATTCGTTGGCAGGACATTGTAAAAACTGCTCGAGAACATGTCGACAAAAATTGGGATTATAATATGTTTACCAACAACTGTGAACATTTTGTAACATTTTGTCGGTACGGAAGGAAGTTAAGCTTGCAGTCCTGGGGAATCGCTGATATCTTAGCTGGAAAGATTACGGCAAAAGAGTTCATGGAGCATTCAGTTAAGTCGGTGAAAGAAAAATGTTCTACGCTTTTCAGTTGGATGAAAAGAAAAATTGTCCAGTATGTCCCAACCTTACTCAGCCTGGGCCGCTCTTCAACTCATTTAGCATTGAAGCATTGACGAACTGTGGTCCTTTCCTAGTACCACTCAGCACAAGACGTAGTATGGACGCTTTCTGAACGTCTCTGTGACGTGCCAGTTTGCTATTTTGATACCTGCTTAAAAACTCAATAACTCTTTGTGTACGAACGTCTAATACCAAAAGTTATTTGCGATATCATACCTATATTACTTTCGATATTCATTCACTTGTAGTTTCGTTATAAAAACATTGTTTCTTTTTCAGAATATCTTACATGCAGCAAAAACCTAACGATGTGGTTTTTTTGAGAGACATTAAAAATTTCTCTTATAACTGTCGGCCGATACTTAGCCCGATACTTATCTACTCTAAGTGTCGGCCGAAAGAAAAAATAATTCTAGGATTCTAAGAGTATCGAATCAGCCACGGTAATTTGACGTTTTCCAGGGAAAACAGAACTTTGAAAAAACATCTTCAGCCTCTCCGTAACGAGTCCTAACAGAATTGATTTTGTGAGTCTCTGTGTACAAAGAGTTTCCCTCTCATAAAATTTAGAAATTTAAATGGATGCTTTAACCAATCTTTGGAATTCTTTTCTCTGTCTCATCGTGTCTTGTTTCTACTTCAACCAAGCCTTGTTTCACTCAGTCAGACATTATACATTCCATTTTATGCGTTTACTTTATAATTCTCATTCTTATTACTACAATCATCCACAAAAATGTATGAGAGTTAGCAAAAATTTCCATTATTTGCAAGTTTATAGTCTGGCGAGAATGTCGATAATTAGCTTTCTATTCAATTTTAATCAATGTTTTTGATTTTACAGGCAGTGATTAAGCTTCTAGGCTATATTCTCAGGCTTCTTGGAACATTTGTAGGCTTTTTGACCTATGATGTTAAGTCTTAAGTCCGGCTTGAAACTCCGTCGTTGAAACGCCTTCTTTTAGATACACAGTTAAACAAGGTTTTAGACCGCTTGTGGTTTCAACATTTCAGGGAAGTTCCCTATAAGTCTCAAATATTTAGAAGACGGTTGTAGGTTTTATATCTTTGCACCAACTCTCAAAGGAGCTGTTATTTTAGCTGCAAAATCAATTGTTACTATTAATTATTTTTGACATAATTGATCACACTTGATCAATTCAACAGAATTATACGTATCATTTGGTAAACTTTAGAGTTCCATAAGATTTTAAATCATCCATCATTGTTGAAAATACATTACTTTTTGGTACGAGTTTTAGGTCTGAGTAGTAACATATTAGTCCCCTTTCCATCGGTAACGTTTTATTTGAAGATTTTACATGTTTAAAATTTACATTAAAAACGCTTATACTCTTGATTATTTCAAATTCATGGAATAAATAACAGAAAGCTTAATCACAATCTGGAAAATTCATAACTTTCTTAGGTTTTAGCTCGCAGGAGTTTTTTTAAAGGTAAGTATAAGCGCCTATCCATAATTTGATCTGTAAAACACACGTTATATTCGGACACGCGCTAGTTTTTTTTATGACTGATAATTAACTATCAGCAAAAGAATTTTGAATATCCACGGTCATAAAAGATGAGGATGTCACTCCATTTATTTTTACCACCATGATATTCAATGCTATCTAACCAGATTTTATCCTTTTCCTTTTATTGTTTCTGTACAAAAAAAAGAGTTTTTGAAAAAAAGTGAGATTTATCGTTATTCTTATATACGATTTTGATTAAATAAATTTTTTAGCCCCCATGTTATAACGTTTCAACAAGCTTCGTTTAAGCGACGTTTACATTTCACTTAATCTAATGGTTCTTTACGAAGCTACTGGAGGCAGTTCTTTTGAAAGCTTCATGGTTAGATTAGCAATCATGTTGTATTACTTGGAATTGATGGAATTGCATTACTTCTTCTGGCTTTTTTTACTATGATAGTTAAATAAAAAGCCAAAAAAGTGATGTGGTTCAAGAATAATGCTATTTTTTTTTTTTTTTTTTTATGGTGTGTAAGAAAAATATAAATTACCAATACCATTTTGGTTGACTTTCTAATCCCTGATGCTAAAAGCTTTCCATGGAGAGTTGAAGGTTAAACATAGCAGTTTATTGGGTAAAACACCAAAGAAAGTTTCAGGATGACCTTTTTGATTTAAAACAATTTTTTTCGAAGGTGTTACAAAGCACAAATGATTATGTATGATCGTTTTTTGCCCACCTATTTTTATGCTGGAGCTAATGTCTGGAAATTTTTGTTTTTTTGAATCTCTTTGCTTCTTTCTTCCATTTTCCTGTCGACCTGATGTTCTTCCTTTTAACTTTCAACCTAAGCTTGAACTTTTTTGAAAAAACAGCCTTATTCTACCCTCCTTCTTATTCATTTTTTCTTTCGCTCTCTTCAATGTTTTCTTCAGTAAGAAGAACATAATAAACAAGAGGAGCATCAGCAAAACTAATGAAGATGAAATTTCGAAATTTCCTTTTTTATTGAATTGCAGGAAATAAAAACAATTATTCTTTATGATCAAACATTCGAAGATTAGTCAGTGGTTCCATAAAACATAATGTTTTATGGCTTATTCCTCATTTCTTATGGGCAAGTAAGCGAGACTAATTGGTTACAATATCCGATTTTATCAAAGCGTTTTCTTTATTTGCAACAAGTTATAAGAGAAAACTAAAAGATAGTGTCTATATATACGGCAGGTTATTCTTAATCTGCCATATCTCTAGAGCTTGCTTTGCGGCGCTGCTATTGTTACGGCAGATTCAATTTTGCACTCATCTGCCGTAAAGTTAGTGGCGCCATACTGGATCTGCTATAGTTACGGCATATTTTATACAAACAACGTAATTTTACACGTTTTCGACAGCTGCCGTGGTGCAGTGGTATGGATGGTTGCATGCCGTGCACTGTCAATTTTTTTATGTGATGGTGCTTCAATCCCCAGCAAAGGTACTCTTGTTTGAAAATTTTTTAAACAACCTATATAACTAATTTTATAAATATTATATGAAATCAAGATAAAACCATCAAATTTAGTAGGAACCACACGAGCAAGACTTCCTCACCATTTCCTGGTAAGCATTTCATAGGTACTCTAGTACATGCGTTATAATACACGTCATACCTGGCGACTTGCGTTGCACGAAGTTGAGATTCTTAGGAATTCTTGGAAAATATTTTCTTTGTTTGCACTGGTTTGTTATCAAAGATCCGTAAGTTTAAGAGAGCCTTGGAGCATTAGCTATGTATACGGCACACACGATGAGTTATTTCGTACTCAATTGCGTTTATAAAGCCATTTTCTATCATCTGCCATATCTATAGCTTAGACTCTCAGGCAACGCTATGTATACGGCAGGTTATTTATAATCTGCCGTAACTGTAGAACCACTGTAGAACCTGTGAAACTAAAACGTTCAAATTTATGACACTGCTACAGACTTGACAACAGAAAAGCAAAAAAAAAAATTTCAAAAATTTTATGTGTTGTTTTATACTATCGCACTTTTAATTTTGTTGACAGAATTGTTTGAATTTGTACATCAATTAGACATGAAAATTTTTTTTTTCCGAATTTATACTGTCGGACGAAATAATGCTTCAGACGAACTATTTATCTCAGACGATTAGTATGAGTAGTATCTTTTATAAGACGAATTTGAAAATTTTCTTTAACTGATTTTATCGACTGTTTCATTTTTTTCTGAATTTATACTGTCGGACGAAATACCTTATTTGTACTAATTTTCGCGCGGGTTTAATTTCGCGATTTCTTTATTTTCTATTGTTAAAAACAATAGGCTATTGTTACAAAACAATAGAAATCGCGAAAATCGCGAAAATTAGTACGCGCGAAAATTAGTATGAATAAGGTAATGCTTCAGACGAACTATTCATCTCAGATGATTAGTTCGTCTCAGTATAATTACGGCTAATGTTCATAAGGGAAATCATTTTTTGCATTTTTTTTGAGACGAATTTGAAATTTTGTTAACTTATTTCAAGGACTTTTATACAAGAGTTATAAGCCGTTGCTTTTTCAGGGTCGCATAGTGAAATGCCAGTAACGATTGCAAAGATTAGATGGGCTACGAAAACGCAGACTATGATTGCCGGCAATTTTTCTCAGGGTGTTTTAATATGCTATCCGCTATGCGCTCCTAATGTAAAAGTTCGTTACCATGACTTCGAGGTGAGACATACTCAATTCATCTTCCGAAAGGTGTATGTAGCAACATTTTTTATTAACTCATGCGTTAGCAGTGAGTTAGTAAAATCGGCATTCTTCTTTGCTTTTTTCATACTCAGACTGGTTATAAATGGGAGCGGCTGATGATATGTCGGGTTAAGCCTAGTGCTTTTTTGGATACAAATAAAATGGAGGAAGTAGAGAGTTTGAATCGTGTAGCTAGCCGGGTAGGCAAAACGTGATTTTGAAGTGTATAGTGTCTTATACCATCAAATTTTCAAATTAAAATTTTGGTGATGATGACAATGTTCCATATCGATTTTATGGTCCAATTATGTTTGTTTGAACAAGTAAAGTCATAACTTAAATGTTTCTGTCGAAAAAAGCTTGTTTGTCGATCTTTTGTTTAAAATATTCATATAATGATGAGAGAAAATTTTGAAAATGAAATTGTAACTTAGTGAAATATAGAATGGATTGGAAAAACAAGAGCTGCATACTAAGCAGAGTTCAATTTGTTTCTGCGTTTGTCGGACACCAAAAAAATATCATATGTAAAGCGTTTTTTCCTCTGGTCGAGAAAATGTAAACAAAACATTTTGAAAACATTTATTGATAATTATTTATTGATTCATCTATGCCTTTGATTGGTTGTAAATTTTTCAAGGAGTTCGGTTTCTTGATTTTCCATTAACGTCTGTTGTTTAATATCAAACAACATTGCGGAGATTTCACTATGCGACCCTGCAAAAGCAACGGCTTAATATCAAACAACATTGCGGAGATTTGGAGCATTGAAACGCTCAAAACAACATAAATTCACGAAGTTAATAATGTGAGAAATCATTATATTATTATTCTATTGAGAAATTACATTATAATACGAAATTATGTAGTACGTAAAAAAATGATTATTTTCTATGTTGATCCAAGGCCGTGTGAAAATCAGTTAATCGTAATCGTAAGAAGCCAAAATTCAAGTTATAATGACTTTTATCCAAAACTTTTGATAGAGATATTATTATAAAAATTTTCCTGCTTTGAAAAAGACTGCTCTCAATTAAAAAGAAGAAAGAAAAACCAGGAAATGTTTTTCAAAGAAATGTCGATTAGTACTAGTAATAACATGGTTGTGATGGCAGTGAGGGCTATTATAAATTTCTTGCAATGATCGCAAAATTACCCAAAAATATCATGTTATTACTCGTTAATTATATGAAAAACAAACCAAACTTGAAAAACATTATTGAGTTAGCTTCAAACTTTTTGCAATCTTGATATCAATCGGGAAAAATACATTTTCAACAAAATTGATTTGTTTATATAATATCGTGCGATTTTTTTCAGCCAACATAAAAATTGTCTAGCGCGGCTAAAAATCCTGACTTTTAGAAAATATTACAAAAAAAGGTGGGCGATTACAAAAAAGCGGGTTGATTACAAAAGAAGTAGGGCGATTACAAAAAAAGTGGGGTGATTACAAAAAGCAGGGTTATTATGGATTAATCACCCTGCTTTACGCTTACGCTTCTGAGCAAAATGTAATCAGTCATATAATTACAATAGAAATAGAAAAGATCAATCAATAGAGCAGGCTTAAAAATCTAAACACGCTCACTCCATTGTTATAGGCTGCATTCCATTGGACCTAACCAAGCTATGAGTCACTAAATTCAACTCATGATCCACTTGTCTAACAAAGCATATCCAATTGCATATCCAATTTGTGAAATCAATCGCTATTCCATATTTTAAAGAAAATGATTGAAGAATAGGACGTTTTATTTGTCGTGTAGATTTCAATCTCAATAATTTCTCTGAAAAACATTTATTGATTCTTGGTTTCTCATCAAAGTAATAATACCAACCATGTTTGACATAAAAATGTTTCCTACAACCTCATTTACTTTTATAAGCATCGCTGTCACAATCGGCAACCTATATATCGTTAGATTTAACGTATGTTAAATTTTGATATGATCAAAACACTCAACGAAGCTGAAAATTGGGAAGCCAACTTGATAATTTCTTAGCTGAATTGACGAAAAATTTCAAACAAGTCATCTTTAAAACGACCATGCCAATTAGAGGTAAGGGAAGGTTTAAAGAAGCAAATCTTTTAAAGAAAAGTTTCAAAGCAGATTTAACAAGGACCAATATGAAGTCAACTCTAAAGTCTTTTGGAGCATCAAAAACGAGAATTCGACAAAGCGTTAAAATCCTTGGAATAAGGTAAGCAATCATTATATGAAAGACAAAAGCATATTTTTATAGCTACAAGGGAATAACGTGGCTAGGAGGTTATCACGTTCATATATTGGCTAAGCATTCAAACGAGGAAAAATGCTCGCTTAAATAAAGGCGCTTGGATAACTCAGATGGAAAAAAACAAAGAATAAAAGGGATATAGGCGATATGAGACGAAATTCCATTTTTAAGTCTACAAAAAGGGCATACCGGAAAAGTGGGACCCGGGACCCGGGACCCTAAGGTGGGACCCAAAAACCGGAAAAGTGGGACCC
>JAUBWS010088777.1:0-11771 GCA_032270445.1 Darlingtonia californica | reverse complement strand
ATCTTCACATTTGTAGTCTGGCAACGAAACTTCATTGAAAGCGCTCGATGCATCTCCACACAAAGCTCCCTATTAAACGAAATAACGATTATGATGTAATTTGCAATATGCAACCTTCTTGAAAACACATCAATAGACTTTCGTAGAAATACGATCGGTAAAAGTCTGGTAGGTAAAAGAAAATGAATAATTTTACTAATTCACAAGGGCGGTCGAAAAAAAAATTTGCCAATCCGCAACCAACATAGATGGGAGACCCGCCAATATCTTCTCGTCTAAAACTCGAACGAATAGCGACGGGGGAAATACAGGATTCAAAAATTGCATGGATACCCAGGCTACAACCAACAAAGCCTATACCGTATCCGAGGGAAATACCGCAAAATATTGGATGGCATTGCAGTAATGCAACCATAAATGCGGATTCCGCTTTTCCGCCCGCATAGTCGTGTAATAATACTTGCTATCAAATAGTTTTTAATCCAAAGTTTGAAAATTTTTCAACCGCAAACGAATACACTAAGTTGAAAACACGTACCTTGGAAGAAAACAAAGTTATAATGAAACTTGCAGGCTTGAAAACTTCAAGAACTCTATTGACTAATTCATTGTAATTGTCCAATTTAATGTTTGTTTCAAAACTGACATAAGAGCAACTGGCTTGAGGAGTGACGTGGATTGTATAGTATGCATCTTGAAATAAACCATTCAAAGAGAAACCAATCGGGTTGAATAAACAACCATCATTAACAGATCCAGGTACTATCTTCTCAATGCCCGAATTCTAAACAAAAACCATCAAATAATCATTTGAATTGACTGATAAAGGATAAACTGCGGTAAGATTAAATACATAACAATATGGAGAATAAATGAAGTACCAACCAACAAAGGCCGAAACAAAATCTTATAAGTGCAGAAATCTTTTATATGGGCATTTCGCATTCGAAATGAATAAAAACCTTTGGAAATTGCGTCCATTTAATTATTTCCCTGAAAGCGTTTTTTCCTGACTTTTCTGGACTTTTTCCAAAAAAAGTTATATATCCCAGGTTTTCCAGGTTGTCGTAAGGTGAGATAAAATCTCAGTAGAATAAACCTGGGTTTTATCAAGCAATTTATCACACAACTTTGGACAATAACAGAAATGACTGGTAAAACATTTTGTAATCACCTTTATGACATCTGTAGGAGAATCATTTTTCAATTTTGTAAATTCAATCATTACTTTCTTGTCCATATTTGACATAAGTATTTCTAGTGTTACATCGTCTTGTTGACCGAAATTTGAGACATGGTCTGATGTGAAGAGATACCAACGTTCAGTTTCTTTACTTCCAATCACGTATGGAAGACCATCTAAAACATTAAGACTTTTTTTGTACGAACTTTATTGCATGAAAATTTTGAACAAATGGCTGTATTTCAGAAAAGCTTTATTTCCATGGCGGAGCTGAGAATTTCTTCTCGTAAACTTTCTTTTAGCTCCGTTTCAACATTCACGTGATGTTAAAAATGCGTCGAAATTACGTTTTGGGAAATTCCAATGATATTTTATATATTTCATTTTCTGATTCTGTCTTTTGATGCCTCATAAAATACTGTTACGTGGCTAACTGCACTCTGAAGAGTGTAAATTACACGTAGCTGTAACGCCTACTTTAAAGTCAGAAACTTTTGACAAATTTTAAAAGATTTCGCGGAAAAAACTTTCGCGGAAAGGGCCAAAAAACGCGAAACCGCGAAAGTTTCTTCCAGCGAAAGTTTCTGACCTTAAAGTAGCTTTAAAATGTGTAAATAGCAAATTATTTTTGCTATATTTTAAACTCTACCTTAATAAACGATAAAAAAGTATTGTGTTTATCTTGAAGTGCAATGCAATGTTCAGGGCGTCAAGTAGTAACAAAACAAAATTCCAGCGTATTTTGTTGAAACTACATTATTTTTTCCAGCAAACACGAATGGAAATTGATATATTTTCCCAGTGGAATAATACAAAAAGGGTTTAAATTCCAGAATAGCTTTTCAGACAAAAAATTCTAATAACATACTCAGGAACATTTGCATTCAGAACAGAAAACAAACTTTAGAATTCAACATTGAACTATACCTAATTTCAATTGAGGCAATTCAATAGAATTGCATAAATTCCACTTTCTACGAGAAGTCAGCGTAAACTTGGAGGATTGGATCTACTGATCACTGATAAGACAGTTCATTCATAAGACAGTGTATGTAATAACACTTATATTTAAAGAGGCTAATTTACGTAACAGAAGCGGTCCACTCTAATTTGACCCAAAGTGTGTTTTAGAAAATCTATTATTCAGACAAAAAATGCAAATTTGTACGAGAAACAATCAAGCTGATAATCACTTAGTATTTACACATAATCTTCCACCGCTTGAAGTTTTACATGTACATATTATATAACAAAACACGATGACATTGCAATTTTATTTCTTTTCACTATACCACACATCTTAAATTAATGGTTTTCTTTTACGCATAAACATACATAAGAAAAGATAAGGGCACCCAGCATTTTATATGTGATATAAATTCGAGATAACGGACGCCGATCGTACAGTACTGGACAAAATATTGTAAACAAATATCCCCTCTTCCTTTCAAAGCCCGATCTTTAAGACTGAATATATTATTGTCTGCATTTTGTTTTGGAATTGTAATTGAATTAAACAAAGAAAAAAATAATTTCCCAATGAATGATTTAATTCCAGGATAGCCACTTCAGCGCTTCATGCCTTCCTGGAAACACCTGAGGGTACCATAGCAGAGTAAATAGTGATTGGCAAATTTCAATACAGAAAGACTCACAATGGTGTCAAACGTAGGGCTCTTGTTTACAAGTCAAGCACTTTACTATCCACAAAATACAAATCACCCCTGTCAACTATTAAAACAACACTCTGAAGAGGGACGATGTTAAAGTCACTGGATGTCTCTACTTGTATTGAATTCCATCAACTAACACTATACATCATGAAATAATACATTTGAATACAAAGATTGTGCTTACCTGGAATAATTCCACTTAAGAACTTTGACTGAAAACAAAAATCAAACAACGTATCACAGAAAATGGAAAATCAAAGGACTTCAGATAGGAAATAAAATTTTTTAACCCTATAACTACCGGGGAAGGGGTGCGGATTCAACCAGGGCCCCAGATATTTTTTAATAAGTTCACAAAAAATTGACAGAGCACCTTGAATCTTTGTGACTTTTCATAAAACTATAAAAGACAACTATGTACAAAATTTCCTCTAACACTCAACAACCTTTCTTTTGTCATGAAATATCTTCAAAAGACAATGCTGATGAACCTAAATATCGAAACCCAAGTTAGATAAAAAGACTTATAACCAAAAATCCAGTCTATATAATTTTTCAGAAATTTTAAACTCAGCTGAAAACCATTTTCATTAAATACTTGTGGCCAAATTTATTTCAGGTAAAGTAAGCTAACAACCTCTTTGTTGAAACATTGATGGATACCAACTTGATCTTCGGGTTTTAAGTAAACACGCCTTGAATAGAAGAAATTCTAAAGAAATTGGATAAATGCATTACTTTCAATAGGTTAGGAGAAGAGCTGTGGAGTTACTTAGGGTAATTTGATATGGCAATTTTAAGTCTGAAATTCTTGACCCGAAACGTTCGTGTCTTTATTTGCTTTTTTGACAGAATCATTAGGAGGCATCCATAAAGTACGTAAGAAGTAAAGTCGCCAATTTTTGACCCCCTCCCCCTTGTATGCAATGAAACAATAGAAATGACATCATAAAACAATAGATATATGCATTAGGCTTGACTCCCCCCCCCCCTAATTGCGTATGTACTTTTTGCACATGTCGAAACATGTCGTATAAAATAAAAACCGTTGTTTTTATACTGAAACTATTAACATAGGAATAAAAATAGAAGCTTGGTTTTTTTTGCCAAAAATAGGTTCAAAAGACAAAAATAAATGCTCACAAGATCAACAAAATAATATAAACAGACTAAGATAATTTTATTTCATTTTCTTACCACAACATCCATATTGACAAATTGTTTCACTAATTTAATTAAAGGTTCCACAGAAAAAAGAAGTTTTGTTATTCCACAGGTCTTGATGATGAATCTGTTCTTGGATATAAACATACTGCTTTCGCTATGAAGAAATTTTAAGAATAAAAATAAAAATAATAGAAATAAACTTGAATGAAATAAAAAACTTCAAAAGTATAAACATCAGAACTTGAAAAAACAGGCAAGAACAGGTAAATGTAGTCTATATCTTTGAATTTATTTATCTAAAGACAAGTTTAAAAAAATAGGCAAGATTAAGTGAACATCAAGAATATTTTTTACTGTTTTCATCATTGTTCTGTAATTCTAAATAATGAGTGTAACAAATCGATTTTTACCAAAAAGTCAAAGTAAATTATTCATGTTTAAGAGATAAAAAAGTCATTTGTAAACTAGAATGGTATTTATTAAATTCTTGATATTTAATTTCATTTTCTATAAAAAAATTTCCAAGAAAGAGTGCAAAAAAACAAGACAAGATATGGAGATTTTTAGGGGGATTAGGTGTTTTAGCACAGACACAGTATCCTGAAAAGTATAGAAATTGTGTGCATTTTGCCTTGCTGTTGACATTGGACATTGTGCAATGTTTTTTTTACACTATGTCAGCGTTTTAAGCATCTGAAACCGTGTTTGGTACTGGGTCAAAAAATATATGTAACGTGAAACCTGTCTTTTGGTTTAAAAGACACGTTGGATAGGTCTATTCCAAGTTGAAATGTGACAATTCATTATCACCATCATCATTCTTTTAAGTTTTTAACTTTTACTAACCTTAGGACATAGGAGTCAATGTACTCATTTTTATCAACACTGACTATTTCTGCATCAACAATCTCAAGGAGTGCATCCAATTTTCCTCTAAAAAAATTCAAAAAGGTCTAACTGTCAATTTATTCAGTATGGTGAAAAGTGCTCAATGCCATTGCCTGTCAATCACATTATATTACAGATTTAAAACATGGATAAAATAAACCATGCATAGAACTCAAGAGTTTCGCAATGATGCAATCCCCCATACCATTAAAAAAGTGAATCAGAAGTTTAAAAAACATTTCTCATCTATCAAATATATGGCTATATGGAATCTAAACTTTTTAACAAAAAAGCCTGAAGATCAAAATCAAGATCTCAACAAATATTTTTTTGATAATAGACATAGTATAAAAATATCTATTATTATCTTGTTATTAGCGTTATAAAGCTACCTGGTTGTTCCTTGTTCTTACAAATATATGTAACTTAATAATTTTCTATACAGTGTATCGCAGAAAAATTACCAACAAAAAGTATTTGAAAAAGTGTTTAAATGCAAACACAATTAACTATGCATCATTAACAATATAGCAAATAAACTTTATAATGTCAGCTTTTGTATACATGTTATATATACTTATTGAAATGGTTTTTGATGGAAATTTTTTTCTGGGACACACTGAAATAGTGGAATTCTAAAATTGTAATGTTTTTCTGATTGAATGTAATCAATACTGTAAAATTAAAGTGAGTTGGGACAGTGGGGTGAAGTGGAATGACATTAAACATTAATTTTTATACTGTCCCAATGATTTAATGGGCGTTGTGTCTTCCGTCTGGTTGATCTCTCAAAACAGATATTGGAGAAAATATCCTGTTTATGATATATCAGAGAAATTCAAAGCTTGAAAAAAAAAAGAAAATGAAGAGACAGGGGGTAATGTATTTTACATTAATCTTAATGTCTTGTCTTGAAAAGTATAAAACATTAAAATTTGTTTTTTCTAAAATTGTTAAGAAGGATATTTTTCCTTATTTGATGTAAATTGATGATGATTACGCATTCAAGCTAGAGTATCAAATATATTGATTCTGGCTTTTTGTCTCACATATTTTGCAGGACAAAAAGCCTGAAAACAGTCTATAGACCAATATATTTTTACAGTGAATATGAAAATGTTTGCGATTAGCATGGTTCGCACTCTTCTTTGCTGTGTTTCCCCTCTCTGTTAGAAGGCTTAATATCCAGGAGGTTAACATGCATAATTGAATAGAATTTTGATGACCAACAATTGTGATTAAGTCTTGATTTTTATTTCAAAAGGTAGCTAAATTACCAGAGTATTGAGACCTAAGTGAACAAAAATGCGAATTTTTGATAAAAAATTTATATATATACACTAAAATAATGAAAAAACAGACCTCCAAAAACAGTTTTTTTGAATTCTAGCGACTCAGGGTGACTTGGGAGCAATTTTATTCACCCCGTTCACAAATCTACTTTGAAAAATCTACCTTGCAAAGAAAAAATGAAGTTCATAGGTCTAACCATGGCTGCCGCATAGAGCTTCAAAGTTTTGTTTTGATTTTGGGGAACATTGACACTAGAATTTGTAACTTTATCATTATGCTCACATTCTCAAAAGCATCTCATTGGATAGAGGAGAAAATAAGCTGTATGTTGGGGTATAAAGATGTTATTTGGATAACAATATGGTTAAAAGTTACAAACAAGGTTTTCAAAAACAGACATTTTTACAAAAATGCACCCCTATGAATTTGGTGCCATGTTTATGTTTCTGCTTAAGGCAATTTTTGGCCATTTCATTTAATTTGTGGCTTTTATATTAAGACTTCCAAAGACTTTTTGAAGTCCTAACTACAATGGGATTCTTGCCTCCACTGAAACCCTCTCTGCCTGGTCTGCCTTCTTGGCAATCTTGAATTTGAAATGAAATAAAATAACAAGGTTTTTTACCTTGGAATATGTCGCAGGTCTCCATTCTTTTGATGATCCTTTGGTTCAAACCAAACCTCTAACAGCTTTTCTGTCCCTTCAAAAAAACCTATGTCAGGAACTTCTTCTACAATTTTCATGATTTGCAGATGGATTTTCCAATAAGACACAGGATCAACAAGAAAAAATTCAACACTAGTGTTCTGTATTGATAATTATATAGCACTAGCTGATCCCTTCCAGCGTACTTTACTACCAATAACTTTACTTTTAACTTTCAGTTTGACAAAGAAAGTCAACTATTTCTGGTTTATACCCACCCAAGCAGTACCACTACACACACAATCAATTTCCTCCTGTATGAAATTTCCTTTCAATTTCACTGACCCGGTTACTACTGTTAGGGTGGGTATTGTTTGGTGTATCCTAAAACGAGCTTTCCAGACATGTGTTAACGACTGCTCCTCTCTCTTGCCTTGTTGAAAATGTAAATTCTTAGTTTGAGCTTACCATGCTTATATGGCAGCTCAGCGCAACTGACTGTCCAACGCTTCACTTTGCGCGAAATCGAAAATCCGAATTTTACTGAGAACGTACAACTTCGACTCTCTGTTATGGTGGTCAGCGTCGCTTGTTGTCTTCAGGCTATAAAAGATAAAGCGTGGCCTCACTTCGATTGCACCATGGTGACCATGATTGCACAAAACAATAGTTATAATAATAGAGAGCCTGTACTAGGCCATGCGACAAATTGCTTCGATTTGAACATAGTTCCATTTGGTTAGTTGACCTTAGTTGACCTTAGTTGACCTTTGTCGACCTTAACTTAACCTCGCTGATATATTTAGGATAAGAACCTTAACAATTACAGTGCACGGAGGCTATTCCAACATGCTCTTTTGATAACAACAGTAACGGTAAAACAAGGCCGGCGAATTGCTTTCGAAAGTAGGGGGCATATTATCTAGTGACTAAGGAGCCCCCACCATGGTTGGGGCCGACAGGCCAAGAAATTTTTTTAAATATTAGGGGTCTTGGCTAAAGCGTGATCTAAATTTCATATTTAATTATTAAACAAACCTCAGAAATTCATGAATAATCCCTTTAGGAACACTCTTTCGTAGCATCCATTAGGCTTGGTTCCATCACAACATCATGGCAGACTTCTTTCAGTAGACTTCTCATTACATCACGGATGTTGTTGTGTCGTTGGATTATGAAGCCACCCAGATTACAGGAAAGGGCATGATTGACTGAGAAGTTCAACTGGTACGCGCTTGGTAGGCAGCCTTTTCATTCGCCAAGCATATCGCGTGTAGACGGCATCGAAAAATTGTTGCTTGAAGTTTTCATCTTTTAGCGGCAGCGTTGTAAGCCAAATCGAAGCATATTCACCTTAGGCTATCTCGACAGCTTTCTGTTGCATAGGTGGAAGGGTGGGTAATAGGTCGCTCAGTGATTTCTCGTTGTCAGCAGATCTTTCAGCTTTTCGGCGCAGAAGTACTTTCTTTCGAAATTGTTACATCGAGTTCTTTATTAAACTGGACTGTAATTCGCTTGCAGAGTTGACTCGTTATTTCGCTACTTGCTCCAAACTGGAATTTGGCTTCTTCGATGCCGTTGATGATGCCAAGAAGCCCATCTTAGTTGGAAACGATAGTAGCTGACGTTCACTGTCATTACAGTGTCTAACATCGCAAAGTGCTGGGATGAAATGGTACCTTATCTCATTCTCGTCCAGTTCACTCATGGTTCTGAACAGGTAGTTGAATTCATGCCGGTATTCAACGACGAAGGCCACATACGCAGCCCGAGGTTCTGTTTTCGCTATAGTTAACAGTACTTTCAGCTCTTCGACCCATCGTGAGACTTTATCAGCAACGTATTCAATTTTGAATTTCATTCCACCGATTACAGCACCAAGGTGTTTTCTACCTTCAAACGTTATTTTGATTGAAGTGCCATCGAATTCCCGTGCCAGCTCAGAATATTGGTTTTTCACAATCGGTCAGGACTTTGAAGGGTTTAGATAGTAGCCAATTTTGGGACCAAAGTTGATAAGACTATCCCAGCATTGCTGAAGTGATTTAATTTTTCCAGCTCCGGTCAAATTATCAGCATACGCAACGTGTTTAACGTCATTAATACAATTATTAATGTGCTCATTAATGGTAACAGGCAGATGCCATAAAGTGCCATTGCTATTGGGTCACCTTGCGTGGTACCTTCAACGGATGTGATTTCCAACAACTAGAAGTCTTATATGTTGTGAATAGCAGTTTGACACATACATGGTCAATGATGGACACAGTATATTGATGTTTCGTAACATTACTGACTGGTTTAAGCTATCAAAAGTTTTGGATGCAGCAACCAGAAACACAGCTTCGGTGTCATCCTCGTCGTAGATGGTAGCTATTGCATGAACCGCCGCTTCACAACCCATGATCTGACCAGCACACAGTTGCAAGTTGCCAGCCGCCTTTTGGATTTCGTTCTTCAGCGTCACTGTTACAGCCTTTCAAATGATGCACCTCAAGATCTCGCCAATACCAATAGGTTTTACGCCTTGAATTTTTGATAATTGGACAATTGTGCAAAATATGAAAGCCTCCATATCACGGCCTCCTTCGTTGATGCAATTTTCGGTGCACATTTAGACTAGCTTACTAGTCTATTATTTTTCTTAAGCCACTAGATATAGCAGCGGAGTTAAAAAAAAAAACGCAGCGATGGAGAGTGTCCGCACGGCACTCGGAGTTGAATAAAATAATTTTTCCTTTTCCTTCCTCGCAATTCCCGTACGGCACTCATGTCCGATTTACCCGTTTCGGATTATGTATCCCGTTTTCTCGGCTTTTTCGGAAAAGGGACTGGCTGGCGAGACTAGTGCACATTATGCAAGCCATTCTTGCTACGACAGGAGCATACGCAGCCGCATGTATGTATTAGCCTGGGAAGGATCCGAAGCGCCTTTTGTTTTCGTAGCCACTTTTTGAATCAGCTCTCCATAAATTACATTGAAAAATGCAGGATGAACATTGATTGCTGATCCCTAAGCACAGTCCAGGCAGCGTAAACCGATACTCTGCATCAACCTGTTATCTGTCAACAGCATCAGTTTATGGTTCAGTAGTCTTGTTTGGGCACAAGTCACATCATTGGAACACTTGGAGGCTGATTTCTATTAATACTTAGGTAATGTTGTATAAAGCTTTTGTCTGAAAAAAGTAAAAGTTGATTGTTTGTGTACTTTTGATATCAAAAAATAAATCCCCGCATCCAAAATCACGTGATCAAAACTTTCGTATTCATGTTTCTTTTACTACGCAGTCTTGTGGCGAAAATTCCGTGAACTCAGTCTAGTCGGTTCATCTTTCTCGCCCATCCGTGTTTACAGCGAAGCGCGCGGTGTCAATGCAACTATTTAGGGAATACCATCACCTCAAATTTGAACTTTAGTGAGAACTTTCGAGAACGGTACAGAAAGATGTCAGGCAGAATGAACCTATTGACGAAGGTCCGCCAGCATTTGACGTGTGATGCTTCTGAGAAGGTTTATCAGACAATGATTGAACCGGTGATGTCCTACTGCTATCTTCTGAACCTCGAACTGACAGTAAACCAGCAGAAATCCCTTGAAAGTATCAGAAGACGTACTTCAGCAGTTATTTAAGGAAATAGTGACATAAAGGATCCTTAAATCTATGCTAGATAAAAGTGAAAAGTTGTCTACTGGTGAAGAAGTGCCTATACTAAATGAAGTTTGCACACCACTGAAGAACTATTTTGAGATTAATTAACATAATAAAAATACGCGAAATCAGGGACTGCTATTAAAGATACCTAAAATGAAACCAGAACTGGGTAAAAAAGCCTTTTTTAGTACTGGGGCAAAATTGTACAACCAAATTCCTTTGAAAATAAGGGAAGTAGAAAATTTTATATCTTTTAAGGCAAAAGTCAAAACTATTAGTTTTTAATTTTAAATAGATGAACATATGTGAATAAAATGTATTTTTAGTAGTGTATATATCAAATTTTCGTAAATCTCTAATATGACTCCAGAGTCAACATATTTATTTGCAATATCATGTAACGTATTAATAAAAGGTCGTTTGTGAAAAATTGTAATTTACAAATTCAAAAAGTCTTGTCTCGATGTTTCGTTCTTGACTCCGAACAATTGGTTAATAGCCAACCTCGTCCCCAGGGCCATCTCAAAAATTGCTATCAAAAAGCAAGGGGATGGCCCTGGGGACGAGGTTGGTTAATAGCACCATTTCATTTTGTTTATTATTGTAATTTTCAATGTTAAAAAATTACTTGTATAATTTTATCATTCTCACTGAAGATGGCTAAAGTATAGTCAAAACATGTCCGCAATAAAACTAAAATCGTGATTTTTGATATTACAATTTATTCATAGAAGATTCAAAGAAGTAAAACACGGCTAGATGCCAGCATAAATTGAATGAACTTTCAAAAAACAAAACTTTGACACCGACTTTGACACCAGCATGCAGCAGAAGCTATAAATGCCTCCGCTGCAAGCTACAACTTTCAGGCAATAGCCTCGAAGTGTGTATATGATAGGCCAAATTCAAGACATGGAAATTCTGAAAACTTTGGCTGAATTCAAGATATTAGCATCCGAAGTTGACAGAAAGTCACTAACATGACAAAAATCAGAAGCATCCTCCAAGAAGCCCAAAATACAAAATATCTGTTCTTTTTTTCCAGGAAGGTCACTTTGACAAGGAATCTAGCTAAAGCCGAATAGTCTCAGAACATCTCGAAAAATCTAGGAAACTAAAATTGTTCTCCAAAAAAGTAAAAATCCAAGAGCTCAAAGCACAAAGTATATGCTTTTGTAAATATTTGAATGATCAAAAAGAAGCTGATGTAATTACATGTGTTAGTGATATGAGTATTGCAAAACTTTCAATTTTAGCTAACGTTT